>JAOEGS010020166.1:0-31345 GCA_025447755.1 Corythornis vintsioides
TTTATATTATTATTTTTAAATAATTTCTTTCTAGAGATGTACATTTTCCTTTCATGTCCTTTTCTTGTTAGCTAAGAAGCTGTTGCAAGAGTTTCTTTTTCCTCCAGTGGATTTTTCCACGTAATTAGCCAGAAATGGCAATTGCAGTGTTCACCATGTACTTGTGCTGTGGACTAATCACATTCAAGCTCTGTGAAAAATGGAGTGTCATTTCCCACCACACATAATGACCAATATCCTATCACCTACTGAGTGGCAATCTGTAAAACACTGACTGCTCAGGAGTGGATGCAGAAGGGCAATTTAGAGGTTGGTGTTCTCTGTTTACTCACAAAACCTAAGTAATATACATTTGTAGTCCACGAGATGAGGCACAGGGCTTCATTTTTATTTCACAAGAGTCCTTCTGGAGGGACTGTGATGCTTTTGGTCTGTGAAAACCTGCCTGTCAAACAACCTCAGGAGTGATTTTACAGGGCAAATATGTGGGCTGGCTTTAGCCAGCTGTCTCAGGTACTGGGAGCATCCAGCCATGGTGCTTGTCTTGTGCTGCCCTTCTCTCAGCCTCCTGAGTGAAGTTATCAGCTTTTAGGGTGCAGATAAAATCCCATTAACAGTGGAATTTGGAACAGAAACCTAGTCATTTCTACAATTACTGCATCCAGAGAGGACTGAGATAAATGGGCTGCTTGGAGGATAAAAAGTCCCCAACCCCTTTGGTTAAGCCTTTCAGCAAGACCACTTAGGTTTTGTTGAGATAAAGCAAACACACTGCTCTGTTTACTGTATCCCCAAGCCAACAAGGTGAAGCTGAGGACTCAAAGTAAAAGAAAGTCATTAATTACTGTACAAAATCCAGGTCCCTTAAACAAAGCAACAACTCATTGCTGCTACACCAGACCATATTTCCCTCACTCAATTGGTATGCAAGGACCTGGGTTGCATGACAGCAATGAAATAAGATGGAAAGGTGGAAAAAAAAAATTCTCAGTCATTCACTGTTATCTGTCTGACAGCCCTAATAACAGTAATTTAATAAATGGTTCAATATTTTTAACAGGAGGAAGTAAAAGGTCAATTTTTCACTCTTTGGAGACAAGACTTGTATCCCAGATGTCCAGTGTGCAGTACATCCACTATGTGCAATATCCTGAGTATAAAATCTGAGTTTAACTCTCCTGGGCAGATTCTGACTCAGGAAGAGTACAAAGACCTCATCCCCTGGTCCTTCAAAACTGTGGGAATTGCTCCAGTGGACTTCTATCTAATACAAATAAAGCTCTAACAGGACTTAGTTAGGTTAATGCCTGCTGAAATCAATGAAATTGCTAAATATTTATCTGGTTATGTAAGAATAGGAAATCCAGCAGCCTGTTTCTGCGAGCACAAGAGGTTGAGGGGAAGCACAAGGAAAAACTTTTCCCCCAGTGAGGGTGCCAGAGCCTGGCAGGGGCTGCCCAGGGGGGTTGTGGAGTCTCCTGCTCTGGAGACACTCCAGACCCCCCTGGATCTGTTCCTGGGTGACTTGGTCTAGGTGCCCCTGCTCTGGCAGGGGGGGTTGGACTAGATGATCTTCTAGGTCCATTCCAACCCCTACCATGCTGTGATTCTGTAATGCTGGTCCATCATTCAAATTGGCACTATTAATATTAAGGGCAATATTAATAAATCTCTCCTGTTGTTTTTTTTTGTTTTGTTTTTGTTTTGTTTTTGGTAATTATTTTTAGGAATTTTTTTTGGCCCTGATGGCTTCTTAGTGCTACTCTGTACTCTTTCCAGCTTCAGACAGTATTTTGCTCAGGTTTTTAAGCTCCCCAGAAATGATGGAAAGGAGAGGTACAAGGGGAGTGAGAGAGAGAGAGAAGCTGAAATGGTTGAGGTGTGAGGGTGCAGATGCTGCAGATAGAGGGAGGGAGAGGGATAAAGTCCAGAGTCCTCTGCAGGGCTTCTGTTCCTGGAGTTCCTAGTCAAGATGTGGAAGAGAAATGTCAGGGTCAGAGGATAAAAGAGACAAAAATTGCTCATTAAATAAATAAACCCACCAAAAACCAAACTCTGAGAATCCTGAGCCACCCAATGTTACTTTGAAATTGTCTCTTCTTTGAGTGGATTATATGACTGACAGAAGTCCATTGCAGTCTAAATTATTCTGTGATTCCAATTTTGCTCCAATTCTGCCTTTTAAAACATCAGAATTCTCCTTTGGTTATTTATGGTCTTTTGAGAATCATATGACTATCATTAGCCTCATCAAACTGACTGGTTCCTTTTCCAAAGTACTGACACATCTGTTTGCACTACTGCCACATTTCAAATATTAGAATTACAGGATATTTTCTGACAGCTTTGGAAAAGAAGGATTAGAAACCACAGGTTTTGGCTGTCAAATTAGGGATTGAGATGTATGTGGTATGGAAAGGGAAAAGAAACCCCAAGAGGAAAACCAAATTTTATCTGTCTGCAGCATTACACAGACTTGGCACTCCCTGCTCACTTAAAGCATTTTTTTTTCTTTATTTTAACTAAAAAACTCTCCAGAATATCAAAATATATGTAAAGTTATGACTTTACAAGTGCATCTCTCAGGTTATCTCAGCAAGTGTTTGGAGGTTTTTTTCCAAAACTCTTCTTCCATGCATCGAAAGGGAATAGAGACATCTGGAGGTAAGTGGAGAAAAAAAATCCCTATCTTGAATATCCCACTTTTCTACAACATTTCCACAGTCTGTCATGTTTGTCCTTTAATATTTGCTCACTGCCAATTTGGAACCTTGGGTTTATTTTGTTAAAGTCCATGCTTTTCTCAGAGGGAGCTACTGATGTTTGGCATTGTGTTTGGATGAGATTTATTCATTCAGTCAGTGACCTTTTCCTGTACCCCCTGTTGATTTTCTGGAGTGGTTCAACCTGACAAGGTGAAAACAGAGCCAGTGTTTTGTTGTTCCTAGTAGTTGTTTATTTACCTGGTTATGCAATGCACTTCCATACTGCCTAGCTGATTGATTTATTGCTGCTTTGTGCTGCTGCTGGCATCCTTCTGGGCAGCAGGACTGGAAAAGGACTTTCTGCAGCTGAGGATTTATGCTAGTGTCCTTACATTAGCAAACTGGATATAAGGCATTTCAATCCAAACCACCTCTTGTAACCCATGGCTGTCCATTTGCCCAGGGTTTGTGACTGCAAATCTAGGTTTCCCCATGCTGTCAGGCTGGCAGTGCAGAGGGTCACTGGTGGGACAGGCTTGCATCAAAAGCAGTATAGATGAAAAAGGGAAAATATAGTTTAAAACATAGTAAAAGAGCCACTCTAAATCTGTCATGGCTATGTAAGAAACTCTAAAGGAGCAAAGTGGACACAGGAGAATGTTTCCCTCCAGCAATGCCTTGTCTGAGGAATTATTCTGTGAAGACCTAGGCAGGGGATCTTGTGTAGCTGGATCAAGAGAGAGAAACTGTGGCCAAAGTGAGACTGCAAAGTGAATGAGTGAAGGAAAATTTAACAAGGATGTATAGTGCATTTGCTCTGCATTTGCTCCCATTTCAGCAGCATTAGTTTCCAGTACAGGTGACAGCAAGCTTGGATCCTTTCTCTGATGGATGAAATGCAGAACAGTTGCACCAAAACCAGACAATATATCCCTGGGAAAGAACAGTTGTTCAATGCTCTTTTTGACTCCTCTTCCCTAAGACATTTGTGTACTCATCCCTGTAAGAGTGACTTTATAGCTGTC
Source organism: Corythornis vintsioides (assembly GCA_025447755.1). NCBI lineage: Eukaryota > Metazoa > Chordata > Aves > Coraciiformes > Alcedinidae > Corythornis > Corythornis vintsioides. The sequence continues at coordinate 3,731 of JAOEGS010020166.1, forward strand.
TTTCAAGCTTCAATTTCAGTTTTTGTTTTTAACCTGCAGCAGTGCTTGTGCTGATGGTGATGAAAGAGGTCACAGAGTTAGGACTTAGGAACTTTATGGGTCCTAAAATCCATTCAACACACACACAAACACCAGCTGGTGTCCCTCACAGCCATTCACCTCACACTTTCACATCAGAGAAAGAAAGGATGAGCCTGTTGATGAAGAGAGGTGGGTGAAACAGGTTGGAAAAGACTCCTGCTTAAAGCACATTTGTGGCTGATAAATGGGAAAGGTGGTCACTGGAGAAAAACATCATCCTTTTAGCCCATCTGAAAGGCACATCAGCTATTGGGAATAGGACTCAACCATTAAATTTTTGGCCATATGTGAACTTTTAGTACCTCACAGGTTCTAAAAAGATGCCCAATTCCTTCTTTCCTCACCGTGTTCTCAAGCATGTTTAGGCAGCTCCACTTCCATCCTTTCAACACTTGGTGGCACCAACAATATGAAGAATCGAGGCTCCATGTCCCTTGTTCAAAGGGAGCTGTGATCTTGGGAGAGGTGAGGTGCTAGCAGGTTATTTGTTCATAGTCCTGATGCAGTGAGCATAAGAAAAACATGATTCTAGCAAGACACCTCAGGTAGTGGAAGGATTAGGAGCAGGTGAGGATATATGATAGGAAAAACTGTCTGTAAAATTTGATTACTTCCAGTGTGGAACTATTTCAGCTAAAAAAATCCCACCTGTCATCAAAGGTGGGGGTTTTTATCTTGTTGTCAGGAAGAAACCTTTTCCTCAGGCACAGAAAAATACCAAAAAAGACTGAAATGGGTGGGGAAATAGATCCAGTCCCAGGTTCTGTGCCAATGTTGTTCATGTCTCAGACTGCTGAAGCCAGGAGTGGCCCTTGCAGCTCCCCTGCTCACTCCATCTTTGGCTGCATTACCCCCTGCAGCAGCCAGCAAAGCAGGACCCGAGCAAGAGTCAGAGATGCTCCATCAGTATCATTACAGTCTGCTTGTGAGCTCTCTCTATCAAGTTACCAGGAAGAACAATTGAAAATGGGGCCCTGAGCAGCAAATGAAACAGGAGATTGTTCATGCAGTCACCCTTGGGCCAATCCAGGCAAGAAAAGAGATTAAAAATGTGCTCTACACTGAAGCTGGAAAGAATGACCCTACCTGGAGTCTCTGGCAGGGAGACTTGAGTTCTACCCTTAGGGTTTTGGAGTCAGGATCTGAGACCTGCTGTATTCCAACTGAAAAGGAGATATTGGCAGCATAAGGAGGGGCTTGAGCTGATTTTGAAGTGTTTGGTATTGAAGCACAGATCCTCCTGGCACCCTGACTGCTGGTGCTGGGCTGAATGTCCAAAGAGAGGGTCTCCTCCACATGTCATGCAACTGATGCCAGGCTTGAACAGAAAACCCCAGTTGCTCAGAGATTTTGGAAATTATCATAGACTGTCCAGAAGGCAAAAATTTTGGAATATCACCAGAGAAGGACCACGCTGAAGAGGCCCCCCCTGTGTAAGGAACTCCCAGAAAATGAAAAGTAATATGTTCTATTCACTGATGGGTCCCATTGTACTGCAGGAAAACATCCAAGGTGGAAAGCTACTGTGTGGAGTCCCACATGAAAAGTCACAGAAACTGCTGAAGAACAAGATTGAGTCAGCATGCAGAGCTAAAACCCATCCTGCTGTCTTTATATATTGCTGAATGAGAAAAAAAAGTGAATTATTTACAGCCCAGTGGGACCATAACACCTCAGGCCATTAAAGAAGAGATGCAAAATATAGTTGGGCTTGTGACAGAGGGGAAGACTTGACCCCATCCCACTGTGGGGTGGGGGGATGAGCAAACAGATGTGTGGTGTTTAGCTGCCTGGTGGCTTAAACCACAATAGCAACTGATCTAGCATGGGATGCTAGTGCCATCCCTTTAGCAGATAAGGCCAAGAAAAATATTCTGCATGCAATTTTTTGTGGGAGCTTAGAGACAGAAGGAATGCCATGTGCTTGTTACTGATTTCTGATTTCTGGCTATGATAAATCCCAAGAGCTACCATCTTACAGAGTAGTTTGTATGCCTTCCTTAACTTCTGTCATTTGTGACCAATGGCACTGAATGCAGTTATCCAGTAAGATGCCAAGCAGTCAGCATTTCATTACACTGTGCTACAGGGAGTAGTTCAGCAAACTCCTTAGCATACCAAATGCAAAAGGACGTGCCAACATATTTCTCCTGTAATGTTCTTAAGAGCTGCAAGCCTCTGTTCATTGAGAGTAATCAATTAAATTTTCAGATGCAGTGGACCTTGAACCCTGCTCTGCACTCACATTGCAACAACTCCATTTATTCCAGGGATGAGCAGACTGAGTAGATGCTGTTCCTCTACCAGGGCTTTTGGAAGTAAGCTTATTGACATCCTGGGCTAAAAAAGCCCCACAGATTTCTGCACACCGTGGAGAGGATCTAAGAATATGTAATAAAAGCATGATTAATACAGCATGCAAAAAGGTGAGGAGTACATGCTGATGAAGAGAAAGAAAGTCTTGACAATATAAAAGCAACAAAGCTAAATAAAATAATCCAGAAACAAGAGTATGAAGCTCAGCTTTCTTGCAAGATGAAATAAAAGACAGTTATGTTTTTAGTGGAGCTGAAAGTATCTATGCCAGTGACTGGTAATTAATAGTTCAAGGAGACCTTCAGTCCCTGGCTTAACCTTTGGACTGACTCATTAGGCACTGTCAGTTTTTGGGACAAACAAATCCTGCATGTCAAAAAAGCACTTTTTTTTTCATACACTTGGTGACCTTTCTCATGTCTTATATCTCTCCTTTCTGTCTGACTTACTGAAATGCTGTTCCCAGGCAATTACTTGTTAGGAGGCTCTCCCACAGCTGAAATGAGGTCTCTCCTCTGATACCCAAAGTCAGGACTTGTGTGTGTGTGTGTGTTCAGCAACCTTCCATAGTGTCTCTCCATGGGAAGCCTGGTTCCTGAGACTGGGGGTTTTCATCTTTACTTGGTATAAAGTGCTGTCAAACAGCTGCAGTCAAACCCCAAAGCTAACAAAGGGTCATCAACATGTTCCCCAGCCTTGTGCCCTGAACCTTTCCCATCTCTGGCAATGGGCTCCAGCACTGTATTGCCCACATACCTTGCTAGGGCAGACAGAAAATGTCTGTGAAATCATACATCTCTTTAAATCCTAAAATGCCACTCTGGTTCTATAGCAACACTAACAGGCATCATCTGTTTTTTTCTAGCTGGGAGGCTCACAGCAGCCCTACTGAAGTGTTTTGCAGCTACAGTTAAAGAATTCAAGCTTACAAATTACAGGAGGAAGGAGAAAGTTCTTCACTGGAAGGGTTGTAAAGCATTGGAAGAGGTTGCCCAAGGCAGTGGTGGAATCACAATCCCTGGAAAAATGTGCAGATGTGACACTTACAGGTGTGGTTTAGTGGTGGTGTTATGTTTATAGTTGGAGTCTATCTGATCTTAAAGGCCTTTTTCAACCTAAATGTTTCTAGCCTAGCCTTGTTTAATCTATTCTTCCAGACCATCCTACTCAGAGCTTTATTTCAGGTCTCAGTATGGTCTATAGAGAGACAGGCTCAGACATCCAGTGTTTGGGGGAGAACATTTGAGCACTCAGCTCACATTAGAGTCTTCATCACAGCAGAAACATCAATGAATAAATTCTGCTGCTGCAATATGTAAATTATTTCTGGGCTGTGTCAGCTATTCTGCAAGTGAGAGCTTGTTTTAGTCACTGATTGACAAAGAGGCAGATCTGCTGAATATAGGAGTGCTATATTCAGTAGCTTTCAGTAGAGCTGCTTTTCAGAGCAAAGTTTTCAGACTTTTTCTTTTATTTCCACCTGCTATTTTGTTTCATATCTTCAATAACAGCAGACTTGATGAAGCATCAATGCCTGCTCCAGCCACCAGCCCTCCATGACATTTGTTCACCATCTAGCAACGTTTCAATAGCTTGCACTGAATTTATTTATTGGTGGGTGTCCCAGGGAGGCAGAGATTGAATTTATCAGATGCCAGTTAGCAAAGCCAGTAAACTGAAGAGCCACTGCTGTATTAGGAAAAAGATATTCTACACAGAGCACCTATTAATAGTCTTATCTCTGTCTACCATGAATGGGTGTGAAATGCTCAGGCTTCTACCCAAACTGCAAATTCAAAATGCTGTTGGGATTAAGCAGACCACAGGGTTTCGTGCAAGCTCTTAATGTGATGCAACTCTGCAGCTATCCACACTGAAGCTTCAGGTGATAAAGATTGCTCTGAACACATCCATCAGCCTTTGCACTACCTGCCATTTCTGGCCTTGTCTGAGCAATGGCTGTTCCCTTTTTATTGTTTTCCTCCCTGTATCACAGGTTGGGGGATGTGGCTGTTCCATGGGAAGTGGGTTTTGCCCTCCTGCAAATGCTGCTTGTGCCTTTCTCTATCCAAAACCTCTTTCCCACCTGCTTTGTATTCCAGTTCAATCACCAGTGTTAGAGGCACTAAATGCTGTCTAGCCATCCATCACAAGACATTCAGGGCATCCATTATGATATGATTCATTTGAGCAATCTATGTTCATTATTAATCTTCCCTTACTGCAGGCTAAAGTAACGTGGGCTTGTAAGGTATCTGTTCTTTTCAAACCTTGCTTTACCATAATTGCTTTTTCTGCCATATCTGCTTTCTTAATGCTTTACAGGGTGTTCTTCCTCTCTGTATCTTCTGAGTTCTGCCATTTGTCCTGGAAAAAAAAAAGTTTCCTGAGGATTAATATGCAGTCAATCACTGTTTTGCTCTCAGCTTCTGAAAGTCTGCTTTGGAATTTAGCCCATCCTTTCACCAGGATGAAGCAGTGAAATACATTAATCTTGTTCTTCTTTCCTAAGTTATTGCTCTCCTGCCACCAAAAAGTAGAACTTGAATCCTTAAAAGAACAGGAGCAGGATGTTCTTCATTCTTGGTTCTTGAGAGCTAAGTTGTCTCCTCCATGCAATGCAGAATCAGTGCTGTGGCTTTTGTATCCACCCAGAAGCAGGAGGAAGATGAGGCTCCCTTTGCCTCCATTGCACTGGAATCAACTGGTTTTGACATTGCAGAGAAGAGATGCAAGCTGCAAGAGAACTGCAAGTGAAGGAGCTGGGAGTAAAAGGCAAGTCCTCTCGGGAGAAAAGCCAAAGGGACTACACAGAAAACTTCTGCTTGGCTGCTCTGATGTTCTTCTCCCTAGCAGTGCCCTTTCTAATGACAGCACACTGTGTATGCTCACACTGCTTTCCTCACTGGCAGTTGAATTCAGGCCATCAAATTAGCCAGGAGTGGCAGCATAGGTAAATAAACAGCAACAAAACTGCTTGGGAAGTCTTGGCTGTGCCACAAACTTACAGATAATCTCCTACCTGCTTCTTTTCCTGTCTTTATCATCTTTGTTTCAGGGATACTGCCAGCTACAAAACAAAAGAAGAAAAAGAAAAATTATATCCTGACCATGACAGCATTTAGCAGGATTTTTTAGCTATTCAGTTGATTAAGTGCCTTTGTCTATTGAAAACCTCTTGATAACATGAGAACTATTAGCAACTCATGAGAATCTGCTTTTGGTAAATAGAATTACAAGTGTGAGAAGAAACACAGCAGATATCATACAGCAAGTAAATAGCATGGCAGTACAAGTAGGTTAAAATGCTGTTATTTTATCAGGTAAATTCTTAGAAGATGACTGCTGAAGCTGTCATAACCTGACTGAGGTTGTCACATGCAGAGAGTAAAACATCTCCTGTACATCTGTAACATCTCTGAGCAACTTGCTTCCATTTCATATGCTCTGATTGGAGTTCCAGCAATGCCCTGTTTAGAGTAGATGTTTTCTGTGCATGACCAGAGTCCCAGCTTCCCCTTGTCTTCTGTGGATGGCAACCTTCTAGTTCTTGCCATTCTAGTTCTAGTGCCTGCTCCCTCACATACTAAAATCCTCTTTTGGCTGGTTCAGTTGGTGATGAGAGCTCATGTTGCAGATGACAATATCTGTAGCAACACATGCAGCTCCCTCCACCTCAAGAATGCCTGAAATCAACCCAAGTACCAGAGCTGCTCTTTACATTATTTAATACACAAATATTTTACAAATAGGAAAATATTTGTGTATTGTGAAGTAAAAACCTGGGAGTGCCTGGGAGACTTTATTTACATTATTTACATAAATACATTTATTTACTTACAATTTACATCCTCCCTTTCCATATGAGCTGTTTGACTGTGACTTCCAGATGCCAAATAAATTATTAATCAAGTCACTGGAGCTTTCCTTCCTGAGAGGAAGGGTGATGCTAATCACCAGATGGATTTGGCACGTGAGTCACATTGCCACTAAATAACTGATTGACATCTTTGACCACTGTTTTATTGTGTTCAGACTTTACTTCTTTCTCCTGGAACAGGTTGAAAATGTGTATTAAGTCCTCCTTTTTCACTGCTGTCATTGGTGATGTCCCAGCACAGTGGTGTTGCTGCACCATCTCCATAGCCTCATAAGTCACACTTCACCTTGCTTTTGTCCTACAGCTTTATTTCCACAAAGCACTTACATGCAAATGACAAGCTGACATTTATAAGACTACAAGTTCAACACATGAATGTGAACACTGCTTCCTCCCACCCCCACTGACCTGAACCAATGCTCCACATTAGAAATGATGGGAGTTTCTGAAGCATCCCACACAAACCAAGAGTTGAGACAAAAAAAGTAAGAGCAGCCAGACTCAGAAGGGCATAATGGAAATGTTTGTGACAGCTGGATAATGAATAACTAAGCCTTTGGAAAATAAAATTTAAAATTACAAGTTGGATGGTGAAAAATGGCCTCAGCAATATTTCTTCTCAGATAAATCACTCAGTGCCTTGGGGTGAGTAGCAGTTGCTCACTCCTTACCAGCCTGCAGGGTGGTCCACCAGTAGTCCTGAGTAAATGAAATTAGTCCTTCCAGAGAGATGTTATGGACTCTCCTGCAGTTCCCCCATCCCCTGCTGTGTGGGCACACTCCCATGAACACCCAGATGTCAGTGTGGTGTTGGGAACATATTAAGCCATACATCTATGGTTTTGAGGGGATCAACAGTTGATATTCACAAAACAGGATTGGGGGTGTCTGATCTGGTCTTCATGCAGCCAGCTGAGAGAAACAGGGGCCACAGGGGTGCAGTTTGTCCTGTTTGTACCCTGTCTACCCAAAGCTCCTGACACCTAGATAGGCAAGAATAAGAGGAGGTGTCATTCTGGGCCCTGCCCATAGAGCTGGCCTGTGTAGACTGGTGTGATCAGTGTCCTCTTGACTAGATTCTATACTCTACCCCACAAAGGGCTCTCAGGCCCTTTCCACACTGCTGTAGGAACAGAAAGAGGAGGCAATCTTGCAAGTACCTTCTTGGGTTGCAAGCATTTGAAGCCCTTAACTCCAAGATATTTCCACCTGGGACTGTAGAGCAGCCCTGTCCTAAAGCTTCTTTCATTGAAAGGGTTGAAAAATTCAGCTTTAATACCAATAACTGCAAATAGCCTATGGTTAAACCCTGAGTTTTTAAAATTATCTGAATAAATACCATTTACCAGAAGTGCTGCCACAACAGCTTTGGAGAAACACTGCCCCTCTCCTGCCTGATGCCTTCCCAGAAGCAGCAAAAACACAGCTCAGCTGCACACACCAAGCAGAAGCTGCCACTGTCCTGTCCATCCCTGGGGAATGCCAAGCAGAGCCATCTTGGATACAATCCTCCTGTGAAGAAAGTGGATTTATTTAAATATTACTGTTATTTATATATTATTATTAATTCATTTGTCTATGCCTAAGCATCTGATGTCATTTGGGGCTTTGGTACAGAAATATCTTTTAGAGTCCCATACATAAAACAGAGGAGACATCCACAGCATGTGTTGCATGTTCATGTCCATCCACTTGGGTCGTACAAAGTAGCTGCAGCATCTCCACCTTAGGCTAGCACCTGCATCTCTGCCTGTTCCTCCTGAAAATCCCTGGGGACAGGGTGGAGGAGTGAGGGGGGAAGCAGGAGATAATAATAGTTGAACAATTTATTCAATGAGATTCATGGAATTTGGGACTAATACGTTCTATGAATAATATTTTCATTATCTTCCAACTCCAGTGCTAACAGAAGATATGAATAAGGATAGAAGAAAACACTTGAATTCTATGACAGTGCTATTGAACTTTGGAAGCATATATTACATGAAATGAGGGGAAACTAGTTCTGTCTGTCATCAGTTTGATGTAGACATTGTCAAAAATGGTGAAATATGTTTTTGACCCTTTGGCCTTTCCTCACAGAAGGTTTGCACTCAGATTACTTGACAGTAAGAATCAATCAATAACTCACATGCTGTTTCTCTCCCAGAAAATTGCTAACAATTGCTTGCTTTCAGCACTTCAGGAATGATATCCCTAGAGGTGGCAGGTCTCTCATCTCTGCAGTCCCCTCTTGCTTCAGAGTGGCATGTTCTTGTCTCCAGAAGGGAAACTGGTGTCTCCAGAGAAGAAACTGGTTCCTCCAGTGCACTGCAACCTGCCCTGCAGCACTACAAGCTGGAAAACCCTGACATTGTGGCAGCTCTCTGCAGCAGACAGATCATAGAGGGATGCCAGCAAAGCTCTTCCCATATCTCAGCCTTCCCAACATCTCCTCATCATTGAAGGTGCCTTCTGAATGTGATCTTTAGACACAAGGGCAAAAGGAGGATTAACTGTGAAGTTTGGCCATGAAATCCAAGATGCTTGTACAGGGTTTTTGCTGCTATTTCCCCTTTTTTGGGAGGCAGAGCCACTGACAGTACACAGGAGCTGAGGATCTGTTTCCTTAGTGCAGAAGCACTTCCTAATAAAATCAGAACAATCTAAGACTTTATTATTTGGGTGGCTTTTAGCCCTGAATGAATTATAATAAATTCTTATCTTTGGCTTAACAGAGGAGCTGGAGAGTCAATGGACATTTTCCAGCAAGCCTAAGAAGTTGTGGTTGAAGAATAGCATGTTTGTTATATTACCAGCCATAGCAGATTTAATGACTCCAGGCAACATGGGACCTACTCCATTTCCTCCATACAATGAGTAGGGTTCATTTCTGAAGCTAAAAGATAACATGAAATCATGGTATTGCTTCACTGACATCAGATGTACAACATCCTTTGACATCAGTGGTGATAGATCCATTAAAGAAAAAAAAAACCTAACATAATAAACAACAACCAATAATTTCCACCCTCCAATATCTCAGCTTTCTTCAAAGGACTGAATCATTCATCAGCTAAAATTCAAATTCATCAACTCCTGGAGGGCCTCAGTCAGAAATGAACATGGTTCATACACATATTTAAGTCTAACTTTGAAAGTAGAGAGGAATTTAACAGAACATTATAGAGTGATGAATAAATTATAATGGCATTAATGAGGCTGATGGTTATATCTAAAGGGAAAAGTCCCAGAGGATTCAGGGAGCTCCAAAGTTACTAATAACTTAGTAATTTTGGCATTGATAGTAGATAACAAACAGGTTAAATATGAGTATGCACTGTGATTTCTTCTGCAGAAGAATGAAGTCTTTTGGCATATTATACTGTGCAATATCACTTATAAACCAGAGAAGTCATTATTATTTTTTATATGTCTTTAGGAAAGATTGCAGTTGGATAGCCCTATGCATTCCTAGGTACTTGACTACAGATGGATACTGATTAACCAGAAGAAATTTGAGAGATTCCACTACAAGCAAAGGAAATTATTTGAAGTTTCTTATAAAAAGAGTAGGGCACAAATCCTCTGTAGGGCACTAGATGACCTTTGGAGGTCCCTTCCAGCCCTAATCTATGATTCTATGGAGTGTGGACTTACCCACAACTCCACCTATGCTGCAGAATGGTCTTAGAAAATTGAATAAAGCTTAAAAAAAAAGTTTATTTTGTCCCCACAAGGTGATAAAGTGCATGTATAAAAAGGAAAATATAACAATATAAATAATGAAAACTGTGACCAGGTGTAGAGGATGAGAAACACAAATAACAGACTGTGGATTGCAAAGCATCAGTTAAATCACTTATGACTTGTACTTAATGGGCCCATCTCTAGAGTGAGGAATAATAATGATTCAAAGATCACTGGTAGCATCAGTCCCTAGAATCATCACATAATCTGAAGGAAAATTCAATTTTCACTTTCAAATCAACAAAAGGTATCTGCTACAGCAATCCTTGTATTTATCTAGGGTCTATTCCCTACTGATAAGAAACTCAATTGTTCCTGTAAAGTGCAGTTCTCTTAAGAAAGATGAAAGAGACATAGCTGAAGCTTTGATTCTTACCTGTAACACTGCATGAAATTTATCTGAAAGAACAGCACTGATCAGATACTGCAGTCAGTTGAGGTCTCTAGATTTTGAGTTCTGGAAGAAGCCAGAAATAAATAGATTTTCCAGTTTGTTTACTTTGAATCTTTGGTGACATATTTTTTAATGACTGCCACTGTTCCACAGTAGTTTTCCTTCTGTAACTTTTGTATGTAAGGAAGAAAAACCACTTTAAAATAGCAAAGTCATAACTGGCAGAAAGGGAAGATTGAGCACTTTTAATTAATTTTCTTTAAAAGCTTGTATTTCAAGAAGACAGCATCTCTTTAAATTAATGAGACCAAAGAACAGGCAAAAAACATGCACATGCACTAGGAGAAAGTTAGGATGACACTGTTGACAATTAACTAACAATTATTAATTCCCCTGATACACATTGTAATAATGATAATTATTTTTAATTCATTTTGCTTCATTGTGGAGGCTGTTAATGTTTGATTTCCTGGGCTTTTCCTTGCAATTTACATTAATTACTGTCCACCTCTTGTCAAAAAAAAAAATTACAGTCTTTAATATGCTCAACAAGTCTCTTCCAATTGGCTTTTAACCTAATTGGCATAAAATGTTTTCACTTCATGGTTGCCCCATCATCATGCCTCTCAAAATAAGAATTTTTTGAAAGAAGATTGTTCTTCCACTTTCTTCCACTGACTTAAAAACCTTCCTCATCAAGTCTTCCTAATTAAAAAAAACACTTATTTATGTTGTTATGGAAATGAAAAGGGCAATTGTTGGTGCAATAACACTGTGGCAGCATTTGCAGAAGCTTTAGCATCCCACTACTACTTCAACATTGGACACAGACCCACAAACCTGTGCCTATTTTTTTATAAGGAAATTCTATGGGGTTTTTTTTTTTATAGGAAGTTCTTAGAGGGAAGATAGAGACAGAGAGGTGGGGACACAGCATGGAGAGTCAGATGTATGAGGTGTATTCCTGGATAGCAATTTCACTGCTTTAACCATTCAAACCACACCCCCAAAATGGAGCTGTAGAGCTGTGCTGCTGAGGAAGGACTCAGGAGTTGGAGGAGCTGAGAACAACAAAACTGTGGCAAGTTATGTCCCTGTTATTCTGCCATTTTTCCAGAGCTGATGGACCCTGGGTTTGCTATGAAAAAAAAAACCTGAGAGAATCACTGGGATACTGAGATGCTGCTGAAGGAGACAGCCTGACCTATCTCAAAATAAAGAAATAAGACTGAGAAATGTTCCTTTTAGATATAGGGGTAATAACTGCCCCATGGGATGACAAGAAGGGACTGAAAATACAGGTCAGGTGGGGTGTTTTTGTAGAGGACTCATGGCAAGGAGGAGGATTCTTAGGTTGGTTTGAAGGGGAAAAAAAAGAGATTATTCATCAAGCACTAAGAAATTGAGAGAACAGAAAAGGAGACAAGTTGTGTTATCTGGAGACATTCAGAAAAAAGAAGGGGGAAAGGGGAGGAGAAGTGTAAACATAAGCTGGATATGCAGAAAGGGCTTTGTTCTCAGGGGAACAGGAGTGAAGAAATTTGCTAATACCTTCCTGTGTGGTTCATCTGTTCTTGTTATTCTCACTGATAATGAAAATGTTCCAGATGGATGTGGTTAACCAAATCTCTGGAGGACAAAGGTTTTAATTTGATTCCTTTGCTTTTCTTCACCTTTATCAGCAGCGAGGAAGGGAAGGGAAGAAGCCAAATTCACAGAGCCATTCAGCAGCAGCTCAGGGGAATTCAAATCCCTGTGCAAAAGCTTTCACTGGCAGAAGGACAAACCTGTGCTCTATGCCAATAGGAGTCTGTTGCCTGGACTTCCTGCAGATTAATTTCCCTGCTTGATATTTTGAGCTGCCAATGTGCCAAGAGGTAGGGTGGCATTCCCCTGGTGTAGTATAATATCAATATGCTATAAATAGCAACAAGGCAATGTCTGAAGGTAGGAAGAGACTGGGATATCACCCAGTCACTGCACATAAGAAGGTTTGAAACAGGCTAGTTCTGCTCTCACAGATATGAATAGGGGTTTCATCCATTGAAATTCCCAGGAAAGCTAATCTGAATTTACTTCTGAATAGAGTAGCATAAACCCCTGTATGCAGAATTACAGCTGCCTTTGAAGGTAGAATTTAGTTCACTCCCAGAGGAGAAGTGGATCAAAAGCTCTCATTGAAGACACGTTGACTACTCCAGTAACATGGAGTAGTTTTTCTTTTTTATTTTCCTGCTCCTTGTAGGGCAGCTTGAATTGCACAAAGCATAGGTACTGGGGAAACTCCAGTGTGTTCTCTGACAGCCCCATATCCAGGGATTGCTGTGATGTGGGCGAGGAGATGTGCCCTCAATTTGAGCATCTGGTGACAGAGATGGGTCCTCTGGTTCAGACACTTAGCCCTTAGAGCTGCTGTGAGGCTGTTCTGCCTGTCCCTGTCCAGGTTGAAAAGTCCCAGGCACATGAGGGAGATGAAAGGAGAGAGAAAACATACATGGATGCATTCAGGTTTTCAGGTCTGAGGAAGAAAGAACATAAATAATTGAATTAAAAAGGACTTAAGTGGATTACTCTGCAATCTTCTCTGTCATTGGCATGGAGAGTGCCCAAGCTTCCATGGAATAGGAGAGCCACTGGGGAAGTGACCCTCCAGTCCTTTGGCTAAATTTACACTGTTCTTTGGAGAGAAATGAGGGATTTGCTAATTCAAAATCTAATATTTTAGTCAGGGATTTGGCTTCTACAGAGAGAGACCTGAGGTCCAGTCCCTGCTCTGAGGGCAATACACCCATGAGACTGGAAGAGACTTGTTAAAATCCTGAGCTTCTTATTGGAGAAGGATCAGGAATCCAAACAAGAAGCAAAGAGCTTACCCCAAACTGATCCCCAGACTGTGCTTAGGTTAATTTGTGACAATTAATTTCTGCTCTGTGAAGTAATCACTTCATTTCAAATGAATAACAATAAAAAATAATGAAATGTAGCTTTATCCAGGGTGGAATTATTTACCATAAACTTTGATTAAATTCTCATAAGGTCCTAATTGATTTTGGCACTCAGATAGCATTGTATGTCTAAAGGACTTTGTCTAGTAAGATGCTACCTGAACTCTAGAAATATTTCTCTAGTACTATTTTGGTTACACATCATCTCATCATTTTTTCCATGGGAGGTCTTAAGCTAATGATTTATCTCCAATCTAGCAGCAGACTCACAAACCTTCTCTGTGCACTGGGTAGTAGTTAATTACAACTTCTAACAAGTGCCTGCTGAATTACATCAGTCAAGAAAGATGTTTGCTGGGGTTTTCCACTGATGCAGCTGAATATACACACTCAAAAAAAACCCACAGGCCTCCTAACTGCTCTGTGCTACTGATTAGACAAGATTAACATTTCACTGGAGCTGTGTCAGCTTAAATGTGAATGTAGAAAAATTGAGCACAGTGATGATACTTTGTGATGAACAAGTTTTCAATCAATGATTCCAAATTCTAGCACGTTATCTTCACTCAGCTAAAATTACAGTGGGCTGCAGATAAAACATTGACTTTATTTTCCATATTTGACTGGAGATTAGGTATTTTTCTGTGCTGAAAGATCAGAATTATCAGTAAAGAATAGCCTTGTTCATATCACAGGCTGAAAAGTATATTAAAAATTGTCAATTTCAAGCAATTTTTTTTTTTAATCTCCATGAATTGGCAAGGGATGTGGCTTGCCCCTTTCCCCAGTGCTGCTGTTCCTGGATGGTGAGAGGGATGAGCAATGCAGGGGAGTGGTTATGGTTAGCAGTAGGCAACAAGCCTGGCTGTGGAAGGCACTAAGTGGTGACAGTTTAACTAATTCACTTAAAAAGTACCCTATATAGACACAAAGGCATAAGAAGAGGGGTGAACAAAACTCTTTCTTTGAACATTTCACACAGAGTGAAAACGTGGAGCTTTCTACTTAAGAACTGTCTTTTCTGGAGACATTTTATCCTATTCATTTTGTCTCCAGTGTCAAGGCATCAGCTGAAGACATGATTTCTATGACAGATAGCAGACAGAAAAGCCTCATCTAGCTCAGATGTGGTTCAACTTTTCCAGCTGATGTGGCTGAATGCAACCCCCAGGAGCTCAGTAATACATCCAATTTCCCTCTTCCTGCAAAAAGGCCTAATAGCCATGGGATTTCCCTGCTTCTGGTTGCTGGAAACACCTAGCTCAGATTATTTTAGAGCACTGCAAGAGAATGCAGCAGAAAAAAAAATATCTGCTACACTTTTTTTTTTTTCCTGTGGATAGAGATGAGTGAAATATTGTGAAGGGCAAAGTGAGGATGGTCCAGGTCATCTAAGGTGCTGGAGGATATGAAGATGGAGGTGTCACAGGTGCCCAGCTCACACTGGCATTGGATTAAAGCACACTAAAAGAGATGGCAAGACACAAAAGGTGTAGGAAGAAGAATGAGATATGCAAAGAAGCAGATGCTGCCTTACAGCTTTGTCCTTGCCATCTTTGCCCCTTGCCACTGTCACAATTGGAGACAGCATCTCTGCTGAGGAGTGGATGGCAGCTGAAGTGACACAGCCCCAGGCCAGAGGTCTGAACTTGTACTGGCAGGGCACACAGCTCCATGCAGCCAGGTCACTGTCCCCAGTGGAGGAGCAGGCAGAGTGGTGTCACATATGGGCTGAGGGGCTGTTCCTACAGCACTTCAGTGTAACAGATGAGCAAAGGCTCTCATTATATCACTGGGAAAAGAGACCCATCTTGCACTGGCCTGTGATCTATGCTGCTTGCAGAGCTGATGTGTAGTACAAGGTGCAGCATAGCATTAGCTGCTCTTTAGTGCTGCCATACATCATACAGGTGCCTGTTCTGTGGCCACTCTGATATATGGCACTGCCTTTGCTTGCCAGTCTATCACTTGAAAAAGGGACAGGAGGTATAAAAAGCCTCAGTCAGAGAACTGCATTGAGAACATAAGTTTCACACAGCTCCTGCAGAAAGCAATGAACTGTATCAAGGTCATACATTCACTGTCCCCTGACCTCTCAGCAGCTCTTCATCAAAGAAAAAATCCAGCTGACTGCATGTCCTAATGCATTTGTGTTCCTGTTATCATTCTGTTTCAGCTTGGTTATGACCAGCACACGTGGTGCAACCAGTCAGGGAGAAAAAGATGTGTAGCTGTGCAATAGTTACCTACTGATGTAAATATCTGATGGTACAGCAGTTAAGTGCCTGTGCTGAAAGGGTTACCACAGACCATCACCCTGGGCTCTTGGACTTGAGTGCACAAGGTGGTGTGTCAGGGTCCACAGGCAGTTGTGCATCTCTGAGAAGTACGCTCTGAGTTCCCACTCTTCAGCACACCTGACTCTTTCCTGCAGGTGCCAGGACTACAAATTGTCTCTTTATAGTCTTTTTGATGTTAATAAGTGACAAAAGGAGGCCCTTCTGAAACTTTAAGTGCTTTCAAGAATGAAGGAGATAGTAACAGTCAACAATACTCAACTCCTGTGCAAATCCTTTGCTGCCACTAGAACATAATTCCACAGAACAGTCCTCTTCCAAAAGCTGAATTAATACCAAAGTCTAGCACATTCACATATAAGGAGCTGCAATAG
This sequence comes from Corythornis vintsioides, assembly GCA_025447755.1. Lineage (NCBI taxonomy): Eukaryota > Metazoa > Chordata > Aves > Coraciiformes > Alcedinidae > Corythornis > Corythornis vintsioides. The sequence goes on from JAOEGS010020166.1 coordinate 19,747, forward strand.
AATCTAGCTCTTTAATTTTGTTTGTATAAATCTGACACTGGTAATTCATAAAACACTATATACAGTGGAATGATGGACATGACAGAAGTATGCACTCTTCTAGTTTGCACTGGGGATGAAAAACCTGCTAATGAATTTGATTTATCCAATACCAGCTGCCAACTACACTACACTTGCATTGCAGAGGCATTTGAGTTTTGCCAATCTAGTCTTTTATTTTTAAAGAATGAATGGAATAGGAAGATTTTAAAGGAGCTTATCCATATTAGTTTACAAAATCCCATTGCATTTAAAAAATATTTTTATTTCTAACAGACTGAGGTGTCTCAAAAAATTCATCTTGAATTCTGAGTGACACTCATACCTGACACCATGAACAGGAAAATTGATGAGTCACAGCAGCTTCAATTTCCCACCTGCATCAGTGATGGAGAAATATCCTGCTAGGAATAATCTTGCACTTTATAGTCAGCTTCCTCCACCTGCATCACCCTGATTGATGGATTTGGATGGGAGGGCTGAGGTGGCCTCCTGCATGCCCAGGAGAGCAGGGTGTTGGGGCAGCCACACTCCTCCAGGCTGGTGGCCAGTAACTCTCTTGCTTCCCCCAGTCAATCCACCAAAATGCAGACTCTGGCTCCACACCAAGCTCCATCCCACCAATGAACCAATGATTACAACAGCCCTATGTAAGAAGATTAAATAAATATTTTCCCCATCACAAATCTAATCTGCTGCTTCTGCCTGTATAATGATCTCTGCATTCACTGGGTTAATGATGTAAACATTATTTTATCATTTTATTATTTATAGGCAACAACCCTGCCTGAGATTGTGATAAAAAGCTTGCTGAAAATAATGACTTTTTTTTTTTAATATAAAATTTAAGAGGGAAAAGAAGCAAAATATTAAAAAAAAAGTTAGCTTCTGAAAAAAATGTTTAAGTATAATATTTAGGGGAAAAAAAAGGTCTTTTTACCCCTGCAGATAACACCCTTGAGCCAGAAGCTGTTCATTGGCTCCTGCAAGCTTTCATGGCTGTGGTCATGAAAGAATGGTCTAACAGCCAGGCTTTTTCAAGTGTGATCTGTAATACTGCTGTCATCTCTAGCAATCTGCTTTCCTCTTTGTGGTTTTCCTGACACTTTGCTTTAAAGAACAAGCTCTGGAGTTGTTTGATTACTGTCAGACATTGTGCCTGAAGAAAAATATCTTTTTTTTTAGCTTTTATTTCCAGTAGCTGTGTTCTTTTAAGTTCATCCTTTTCACCATCAGCCATGGTTCCAGAGAGCCAGCTGATTGTCAACAGTTTTATAATGAATGGATTCATGTCTCAGTGCCTTTTCATTTTTTTTCCATCAAAAAGTGTTTGTGAGTAAAAAAATGTTGACCAGTTCTATTGTGCTCTCCAAAACATCAGAAGAACAGTGGGTTTGAAGTTTTGTAATGAGCTGTCATGTCTTCCCCTTTTCAGTGCATTTCTTTAACCATAGACGAGCTCACTTAGTAGAATGGGGGGTTTTTATTATTAGATGAATATAGAAAAAAAATCAAATTACCTGCTGCAGTGAGAAAACGAGTGAGAAGAAATACTAAGGATATAAAACACAGATATCTTTGGAAGAAACCTCTGAAATTTATAACAACACTTGGAATGCACAAGCAAGACATTTTCTGGATGGAACAGGATTAGGAGATATTTCCAATTATTTCACCACTGCCTCTGCTGGGTGTTGGTCCTTAGGGCTGGGCTGGATCTAGTGTGAGGGAAATGACCTGAAATGTAAGCAACATGGGTGAGCACTGCTAATATCAACACTTTTCCCTTCCCTTCCCTCCATCATCCCTATCAAATCTGCCTTCCAGAAGTGCATTAAGCAATATGAATAAAATTAGTCAACATTTACACAAAGGATAATGAAGAACTCATTGTTTCCAGGCTCCTCAAAATTGAACAAGAAGCTAGACTGATGGAATTCTCTTATTGATTCAACTGATCAAAATGTATTTGCATTAGCAGAGCAGGATAATTGGGACACAGAACAAAACAACTGATTGGTAATGGAATGCTGTTCTCAATATGAATACATTATCCTTTCATGCATTTAATATTTCCATTAATCACTAACTAGGTGCCATCTTCAGTTTTGCTGGGAAGCCTGAAGCTGTTTAAATCTATTCCTATTTACAGACCCTCTCAGACTGCCTGACATTATGAACCTTTAATTTAAAATCAGACTGAAAAATCAACGTGAGATAATTCTCACATTGGTATTCTTCTTCCCTTTCTTCTCTTAGGGCATTTCTTATTTGTTTCTTTAGCAGAGGAGAGAGAAGGAAATTCCTGCTCTTTTCCTAAGTCACTAACATGCCATCATTTCCAGGTTTAGCTCAGTTGCCTCAAGGATATTTATGATGCAGGAAGCCAAATGCTTCTCCAGGCAGCAAACACAGAAGACAAGGTAGAATCAGTTGTTTCTTTGTCCCTCCTTTCCCAGACCTCATCTGCTACTAGCTACTGAAATTTCTTTTCAAAAATAAAAGAATTTTATTATTTGTGCTTGTTAGATTTCCTTCCTTCTCACCTTATTCCCATAAAGCCAGGTTTCCAGATTTTTCTGATCAACAAACAAGAGCAGGACAAAGAATGACAGATCAGATCATATGCCAAAAAATTTGTCCTGTAGTCACTACCATAAAAATGTACTTACAGGTTTTTGGTTGATGCTTCATAACCCTTTTTTAAGGTTACAATTTAGGTTTTGAAAGTATCAACCACATATTATATCTTAAAATCTCATTTATGCATTTAGAAATACAGTGAAATTTCAAATTTTATCAGTCTGCTGAGTTAATAACTAACATAAGGGTTTGCTGACATTGTGGAAATGTATTGTAAATTCCTTCCATTTCAGAAAGATCAAGAGTAAGCACAGCTCTAACACTGGGAAATTGCTGAAAATTATGTGAAAACAAATTGATTTGGGCTCTGTTCTGGAAATGGGTCCCCAGTGCACCCATTAGAGCAGAAGCAAGTCCTGCTGAAGAATCACTAAATGCCACAAGGAGCCATCTGTGATGTCCAGGAAAGATTCCTCTGGGACTTGTCACCACAGGCATTACAATTGAAGTAGCAAATTTCTCTCAGGATAAGATCCTATATTTGTACAGCTTCACTTGTTTGGAGAAGTGTCCCCTAGATGCAACAGAAGGCTATAAATTAAATTATTTTCCTCTGTTTCTTTGTTTAGTCAATAACTGTCATAGATAAGGAACCTAGATTAAGAATATTTCTATACTTTCTAGAAAATGACCAATGTTGTCAAGTAAATATGACAATTGCTTTAATAATGGTCAAAGTCTTCTGCTTCTATAAATGGTAGAAAACATGGGAAATAACTGCATTATTTTATGAACTAAATGACTCCCTGTGGTTTTCCTGTTAATGTCATGCTTTCTGAGTTTGACCATGGCAATTAACTTCTTTCCAGAGACATAAGGAACAGGGAAAGACAGCTCAGTAGTTTAGACAGATGCAGGAATACCAAAGAAGGGCCAAGACAGCATCTTGCTGGTGATGAAGCAATGGTTTACTGTGGTGTGCATACCAGTCAGTAAGATGCAGGCTGAGTAACCATTAATAAATAGTAATAAATGAAGTAATTACAGGAAAAGTTATTCCCCAGAGGGAAAAATACCAGTGAAAGGACAGTGGGTCCTGCAGACATGAATGTGGAGATACCATCCATCAGACTGTGGTCTCCAACCTACAGTGAGCTAACTGTGAACAGATAACAGCTGTCATATGCAGTTCAGGTGAGGAAGGATGCTGAGCTTTGTCTGATTCCTGTCATGTCCCAGCAGATTTGGTGGGTTTCTGTTTCCATGTCTAGAAGAAAGCAATGACACATTGACTGCCATTGGGTTTGAGGTGTTCTTTCTTATCTACAAATATTCACCAGTTCTGTAGCAGAAAGCATCCAAACAAACAGCTTTTGGGGTAATTAGGCCCAGAGCATACACTGATTTCTGCAGTGTAATTGCTTCCAGGACTGGCAATTAAAACTTGTTAAAAACATGGCTAAAAACATGGTAAAGGAAAGGGCTCCAGGAGTGTAATAGTCAGTGCTGATAATATATCTGTCATTTTACATTTCCTACCAGAGCAGGCATTGAAGGCACAACTCTGAATGGATCCAAAACTCAATCTATTAAATGATGTCAACCCACTGCCCCCTGACATTTCAAACCTCAGTGAAAGAGAGCAAGTGCTGAGTTCTCAACAACAACTTCTGTCAGTGGAGTTAATGATTCTAGTCAACTTGATGTCAACAAAGGTAAAACAAAAGACAGTCTCAAATAAAAATAATAAAAATTTAGTTCTGTCTGAATCAGGTTTCATTTCATAGAAAAAAAATGGCTGGTAAGTACCAGTGTGGACCATAGTGTGCACTTCAATCTGTTAAGGTTTAGGAAACAAAGGTCACCCGATTCCAAGGTGAAGTTTTAGTGAAATTCTTCTCCAATATTTTGACACACTGTTATTTGCATTTCTCTTGTCCTTTAGAAAAAAAACCCAACCCACGACTCCGTGGACTGAAGCAATCTAGCAGCAAACTTCTTATAGCTTTTGGCAGCTTGCATTCCAGATGGCCTGGACAAAACCATAAGATATTATATAAAAGATCCAATTCTACAAGTCAATGCATGGAGAATATTTCAGATTATGACATTCAGTTGTTTACCAGGGCATGTGTAGTGTCTCCCCAGGCTGGTATCATCAGATGCTAAACTCTTGATGGTTTTAGTTCACATTCATCAACTTTACCACTATACTTAGAGCAGCTGTCTTCCTCTCTTAATACATGCTGTTAACCAGATGGCCTCAGAAAACACAACCATATGAAGTGTGATCCCACTTAATTCTTAATCTCTTCATGCATTGCACTTTCTTGACTTGGCATCAAAAAGAGGTGTAATCTAGTATGAGGAGAGCAGCAGTTGATTCAGTCCACAGTTCTGCCCTTGATGCACGTGATTGAGACAACACAATGGCATGTCTATCTTACATTGCTTTAAAAAAAACATTTTGAAAGGGAGTTCAGCTGTGCCAAATAATATTTTAAAGTATTACAAGGTTTTCTGAGTCATTATAGCATAAGAACCCATGATGGAGGCTTCTGAGGATCAGAGGAGATAAGTTATTGTTAAGGTTTTAATATAAAAGACTGTGATATGATCCTTTAAAAGAACTTCTATGTGGTTAAAGGCACCTAGTCATTGTCATGTCCTTTGTAGAAGAAAACTATTACTTTCTTAATTTCTTCTTCCAAGGGATCTCCCATAGCTGGGTAAGGAGGAGTTGTGAACATGAACCTGTATGACTTTCCTTTTCCAGTGCCCAAGCACCTCTTTATACTAAGAACCAATTTAAATAGTTCTTCTCAATATTCATTTTCACAATACTTCTCAATGTTTAGAGCACAAACTCACTGGTAAACCAGAGTACTGCCTGGTGTCAGGACTGAGAGCATCCCTTCACTGTAAGGAACCATGGGGTTTGTTACTATGCAGTTGATAGGACAGGCCATGCACTTGCCTGTAATTTGTTCAAAAGCCTTGAGAGATCAATGTATAGTTAGAGGCAATTGCAAGCAGTAATTAGAAATTCTTCCCTTCCTCCACCCCTCCATCATTGTGTAGCATCTAAGTCCAGGAGGCACCTCCTGGCAGTTTGCAGGTGGATGTCACCTACAGATGTGAGACTAATCAAGCTTAGAAAACACCTCTAGGGTTTGTTTTTTAGCCCCACGTTGGAGATCTGGAGAAGCATTTAAAAATGAAAATGTGACTTGACAACTTACAGAGGGAAATAGGACCTATTTGGGTTGGTTTTTTTTTTTTCTCCTGCTGATCTGTGATGTGTACAGAGATTCATGCACAGGCTTGGAAGTATCAAGAGCTCTCCCACAGATGTCTTTGCTACTGCAGTGAACAAACTTGCAATGCAGTGGGCACCCAGCACCTGATATCATTATCATACTTTAAAAAGCTGGAATCAGGTCATGTTCCTAAAGGATTTGTTGTGGAGTAAACTCATTTGCAGCAAGGAAGGTACTCTTGATTTATGCCAGCAAATGGGATTACAAAATGAAGTTTTTTGCATCAATTTAGCATCGTTCCTGCTGCTCCAGCTGTTCTGCCAGTGGTGTTTTACTGGTCCTGGCTTGGATGTGCAGCCACTGACTGTCCCACTGCTGCCACAACAAGCAGCCTGGGTGGAAATCTGACCTCTCCTACACAAGCTGTGCTGGAGACTGCTGGAATAAGTAAGAACTCTTAGAGTTTCAGTTGACCAGTTGTTTGTGAGGGGATGCAGTGTGAAAGATAATTGCAGAGTGGGTCCACTGGATGTCCTTTGTACCTCACTGCCACCCACTAAAATCACTGAGCCATTTGCACAGAGGCTGGTGAAAGGACAGACAAGTTCTTACTGGTTTTTTTAGCAACTTTTTACTGAGTTACTTATTACTTTTTACTAATAATCTGCCCACATTTGAACCTGCCCTTTGTTTCTGCTTCTTGAGAGCAGAGAGGAACCAGAACTTCTGAGTCCTGGGACTTCATCCTAAGCCTTAAGAAAAAAACCTGCTTACAGACAAGAGCTGTGGGGCTAAGATCAGACATCCCAGAGCTGATGAATTGTCCCACCTGGCCCCATCTTCTGCAGGGAGTTAAGTGGCAGTTTAGAGCTGGCAGGTGGCAGCAAGTCTTTGAAAGAGTCCCACTGGTGTGTTTTATAGCCTGGATATGAGGGTGCCCACACACACAGAGATCAGTCCCAGGAATTAAACTGTAATCTTCCCTCCCTTGACAGAGAATTGCTCTTCCCAGAGGAATCTTTCACAGCTCAGTCACCCAAGGCTGCTCTTCCAACCCCTGGCATCCTGTGATCCTGTGAACTGGTCCTTTAGTTTGGTGCAAGAGGGAGTTTATCCTGTCAGCATTTCAGCAAGACCTTCAAATAGCTGTTGCCAATGCCTGGCAATCTAGATGAATGAGAAATTCAGAATTAATGAAAAACTCTCTGAGATGTGATCAGCTTGTGACTGAGCTCACGACTAAGTCCCTGCTGGGGCTTCCAATCCTTCTTGAATCATACAGCACACCTGCATGTGTGATCACTCAATGCTTACCTTTTTTTCCCCAAAATAATTCAGATTTAGGAAAAGCTAGACTGATGTTTTCCATGGTAAATCACCTATGCAAGGTGATTGTGACAACTGTTTTCCCAGGTTCCCATTGTCTTTCTTCCACTGTGCTTCCATTGGAATATGGAAGAGAAAAATCAAGCCTGGCATGCCCTTCTGGAAATATTACCAGCTCCTATTGCTCTTCAGTGTTTAGCTAAGGACTGCAGAGGAGTTCATCAACCAGTTGAGGATGTGCCCCTGTTGCAGTAGGTGTCTGCTCACAGTTCTGCTATTCACAGCATACCTTTGTGCTGCTTTACTTCAGTGCTGCTCAGCAGTCCATACCTTGATTTTTTTTTTCTTACTCTCTAGATGCTTTGAAGCACTGAAAGCTGCCTTGCTGAGGGTAGGTTGTGTTTTCAGGTTGTTTTTATTTCAAGCAGCAAACGTTTTTTGTGCACATAACACATAAATTAAACATTATTAATGCTATTACTATGATTGCATGTTCCAGTTGCCAGGCTTATTTTAATGAAATACATTATTAAAAAGCTGTGTTGGCATAACAATGAAAAATATGCTGCTCTCTGTGGCATTTCATTTGAAACATTGATAAGAGAAGTCTATGATGATAAGGAATTTCACAATAAGATCCTGTCACTTATTGCCTGCCAGAAATGAAATGTCATGTGCAGTCACCTATTCCACGTTGTTGAATTTGTTCTAATTGCTGTCCTTAAACAAATGACTGTGACTGAGACACCCTGCAGACAACAGGCCTTTGTTCTTTAATACATGCTAAATTGGTGCTGCACAGCTGAAGATTTGACTTCAAATAAGCATAAATTCTGTCCTGGCTGTCAACCACACCCATGTTTTTAACAGATGAACCCCTAAGTATTGGGGGGCTTTGTGCACCCAGGTTATTCCTCCTATTGGGTTCATTTCACAGTGCCTTGCAGTTGCAGAGCTCTCCATTTAATCTAGACATTCTGTTTCCAGTTGATTTACTAAGGTTTCAATTCTACACACAGATGATTGAATAAAGTGACATAAATCTCCAAATGATTAGAAAATGTGATCATTTGTTACATGGACAATCAGTTTATTTAAAAACATCATTACTTTGTACCTCAGGAAACCTTTCCCCAGTTGTGATAAACTATAAATAATTCCTGGCTCTCCTTTGGTGAAATTAAAAGCCACACAGTGCTTCTCTGAGGAATGGGTGATTTGCTGAAGAAAGGGATTCTGTTTTCCCTCTGTGTTTTTCTTTTGACTCATCCCTTGAGAGAGACATAGAACAGATAGATTGCAGAGATTGACAAAGGTAGCATAATATAGACAGAATTGCAAGTGATTGTGGGAATCTACTTCACAGTCTTCCTGCTAATCAAATGGAAGACAAAACCTTCAGTGATGATAGGAGGTGTTAATGGCTCTGGCAGAAGCAGACTGGCCACCTTTCCTGATCCTACAAGCTGCATCCTAAAGGCTTTCCTGGCTGAGAGCAACAAGGCATTTCACACACTTTGAAGAGCTGGGGCAGGAGGAACAGTTGGTAGGTGGAAACTGACAATGTCTCCCTCAGAAGGAGAAGGGTTTTTTGGGTATTGATGGATGTGTGCTGCTGAGCTGCAGAGGGGAGGAACTCACTGGCATTTGACTCAAGACTTCCTGATGGCTCCCACCTCCCAGAATACTCCAAAAGCCAGGGATCTGCATGAAACCACAGATGATGGGATTGTTTGGATTGAAAGGGACCTTTAGAGATCATCTAGTACATCCCCCCTGCAACGACCAGGGACAGCTTCAACTAGATCAGGTTGCTCAAAGCCCCATCCAGCCTGATCCTCAGTGCTTCCAGGGATGGGGCATCAACTGCCTCTCTGGGAAACCTGTTGTTTAAGATTTGTGACAGCAATTTACAAACACACCTCTGCTGTCAGCCATGTGATGCAACCCTGGCATGCAAGTTGCAAGTGCATGGAGTGCTGTTCAAACAGAGCTCAACAACACAGGTTATTATTTGAAGGGAACATCATTGCTAATAGAGATGTGTGGATGAATCTGTTGAGTCTGGTCTGAGCTGTGATTAACTCAGTAGCAGTTAGAAGGAACAACAGTTCAAGATGCTAGTTCTATCACCTGCCTTGTCTGCATCCTTCTCTATGTGAGAACTTGATGCTCTGGAAGGCTGTTCTTATCCAAAGATGGCATCTCCTTGAGTTCCTTCTCTAGTTCAGGCATCTGCAAAATGGGAGTGACTCTTACTTACTTGACAAGGACTTCTGGGGCATTCACACATTCGTGCCTCTAAAACTTTCAAGGTTCCTTTCCAAACAGTAATGTCAGGCATCATTATTCACACAAATTGTTTTGAGTCAGATTCCTAATTCTGGGGGAGTCTGTGCTTTGTCTGCTGCAGTGCCAATGACAACGAAATTCATTTTCTAGTCACATAATAAATACACAAGTTCTGAGTTTAACAACCAATTTGTCTATGTGTAAATAATAAGCTGCTTTTGATGGTCACCCACTTGTTGGAAGTTCCTGGCAGAGCTAGGCTGCAGATGAGCAACATAGGTACTGTATTTACAGTGATTAAGACATTATTTGTTTGTATTTGTTTCTGGCATCTCCATTCAGCTCTTAAGTACTGTGGATTCTGTTACCAGCAGAGCAATTTCCTTATCAAAAATAATCAGTCATTTACTGCAATCTGCTCTCACCCTTAGCATTTATTCTACACTTAATTACCATGCTGTCAGATTTGTCCTTGTAGGATAAATTGCATTGGCCCACAGTATACTTATAAAACACTGAAATATTAAACTCTCAAGAAGCAAAGTTGTGTGTACAACAAGAAGAAAGTGAGGAATAGGAGAAGGGAGGGAAGAACCCAGGCTGCTGAGCTTTTCAGCCATTTCTAGGGGCCAACAGCTCGTGCTTGCCTGGCAGGGAGAGAGGAGGAGGAGGAGGGGAGAAGAGTAAGATGAGGCACAGCAGACTTATTCAAAGTATGTAAGATCCAGTCCACTTCAATCAACTCAAAGGCTTCCCTGGAAAGCTGTAAATTTGGATTAATCTCTTGGTTTCAGAGAAAACCAGCTTTTTATCAGCCTTTACAGCTGGTCTGATTGAGGAAGAAGAATGTCAAGTGACTTTTCCAGAGATGACATGGTGATGCAGTGCCTCATTTCAGTTTAAATGGAGAACTATTGTGGTTGTCATATCTGTCTACCTACCTAGGCATTTATAAAACATCCATCATTGTGCTATCTCATTACTTCCAGAGCCACTTAAGCAGATGACCCTCTGGAAATCTGTTCTCTACCAGACCCTAATACTTGCTGACTGGAGAGGGAGATATTATTTTTCATCATCCACCTTCATTCTCCAAGGACTTGGAAGCAAACTTTTTTTCCCATTTCTATGGCAAAGAGAATCACACTGTCCAGACTCATAATTTTTTTTCTGCCCAAATATGTTCTTTATTTGCAGCCACCAGCATTCTGTATGTCTGCTATTCCCAGCTGTTGTGTCTCAATTCTGTATCACTGGCTTTGGCAAGGAAAGGATGCCCTGACTAGTATGGCAATACTTAGCTTTATAACTTGAAATAACCTCTGCTCGTGCTTAGTCTGTGGGAGGGCAATGTATGTGTAATAAAAAAAACAAAACAACTTGTTAAAAATCAGCATGAAAAAAAGGATTATGGAAAACAAAATAAACAAAAGAAGACTTCAAGTGAAACTCAAATAGCTCAGTGCAGAACCAGCCTAAAGAGAAGATTGTACAGTGGAGGTGGGACTCAGGAGGAATTTTTCTTCTTTTATGACAACCCACCTACAATCATTCACCACCTTATTATTAAAAAAGATAATAAAGATACCACTCAGGAGACACATTCCCAAGTCATTTGATTGCAGTCATATCAAGAACCAAAAATAGATGACTGCCCTTTAGATCTGTTGTGTGCTTTAGGAAATGACATGCCCTGAATGTGACTCCAAGTGGGTTGGCTTTTAATTAATTACAGCTTTTTAAAATTATTTTTTTGCATCTCTTTTCTTCTGCTTGACTACCTTTACTTTGCCCAGGTTATACCTAAGGCATCTAATTTATGTAAACTACCCAATTATCCTTCAACTGCTCTCTGTCCCAGTTGCAATTAATAAATGAATCTGAATCTAGGAAAGGGTGTGTAATTATATGAATAATCAGAAGATTAAAATGAAGAAAACCTGTAATATTTCTTTGATTATTATATGTTGTAGAAAGTTAACTTCTCTGCAAGCAGACTAGTGAATCTAGAAAATATATTTCAATGGTGCGGGGGAAGAGGGGGGCCGACGGACAGGCCTGAAGGCATGCGGACGCAAAGCGGAAGACGGTGTGGGCTT
>JAOEGS010020166.1:73859-100143 GCA_025447755.1 Corythornis vintsioides
TTGTAGTAGGTGTTTACTACAGGCCACCTGATCAGGATAAGGAAGCTGATGAGGCTTCTACAAGCAGCTGGAAGTAGACTTGCAATCACAGGCTCTGATTATCATAGGGGCTTTAATTTGTTGGGAAAGGTACAAAACCAGGCATGCTCAGTCCTCTAGCTTCCTTCAGAGCACTGGTGAGAACTTCCTAATGCAGATGTTGGAGGAGCCAACAAGGAGAGGAGTGCTGCTGGACCTTGGACTGACCAACACAGAGGGACTGGATGTGAAGGTAGGAGGCACCCTTGGCTGGAATGACCATGAGATGGTGGAGTTCAGAATTACAGGCAGTAATTACAGACAGAGCCCAGAGAGTTGTGGTCAGTGGAGCAGAGTCCAGCTGGAGTTCTGTAAGTAGTGGCAATGAACAGAATACCTAATTCTTTTGGGAACCACCCCAGGCAGTTGTGCTTTCCCCTTCTAGTTCTATCAGCAACACATTTCTTGCTTCAGTAAGAAAGCAGTCAGAGGAGCTATCCCAGCACACATTTCTAAAGAATATTCATATTGTATGAGAGGATTTTTTCAGTGGTTACTGCTGAAAAAGGAGACATTGTGAATAAAACTACTCTTAACAACTTGGGTTATATATGGAAGTAGCTGTGACTCTCTTTTTTAGATAGGCATTCAGGACTTGTCATAGCACACCAATAAGGATATGTGAAGTAATTGCCTAGATCAGATTTCATCTTGTGATCCTTTCAATATTCCTGTATCTGTTTGTAATTGGCAGGGAGGTTATTCATGCTTTCTGTACTGTGCCAAAAAGACAGGATACTTAATTCAACCCTGTTTACAGCCTCAATTACCTGACACATGACCTGAATGTTCATCCGTGGAACATAATTTGATTTATTCTGGGTTTTTTGATTGTTTGGGTTTTGTTTTTTGTTGGTGGTGTTTTGTTTGTTTTTGAAGAAGCTTTTGTTGCTACAGGAAGAAATGCAATGTCATTAGCTCTGTACAGATTACTTTGGAGGAGGGCAAGACAGCAGAGTGAAGAAGGGTTCTGAGGTCTGCAGGAGATTTATTTTGAATGCAATGAATCTTCTATATCTACATATTTGTATTTAATCCCCCCAAGAAATTACTTGGAGCCAATTTCTCCAAGGTGTTCAACACCTAAAAATCAGAGAGAGGTTCTTAGTGTCATCATTTTGTTTCCAATGCACCTAATTCATGTCTGGTTTACAGTGGTACTTAAAAGACCTATATGCTCTTGAAAATGCACAGAGTGCCTGTCTGCAGCCCTGAATCTCTACACACCTTGGAGAATTTATTCCTCAAGCATCATTATTCAGCAGCCATGGAAGGAGTTGATAGAGTCTATCAAATTTCCCTAAACAGATGTTTACATGAAAGATTGTGCCATCCAAAAAGGCACTAGCTGGCAAGCCAAGAGGCAGTCCCAGCAATAGGACTGATGGTTGGATGGGATCAGAGGTAATTAACACCCTAGGGATAAATTCTCCTTCTGGCCTTTCCCTGCTGAGCTTCACAGATCACAGCATTTCTGCAAGGAGAATTACTGAAGGTGAAAAAACACTCAAAATTATTTATCTACTTTCACATTTCTCTGGAAAAAAAAAAAAATCTGTTCTCTTGAAATATCCTAGGCTAAAGAAACATTTTGGAGGAAAAAAAAGGGGGGGGTGGGAGTCTAAACCAGGCTTCAGCTTCACTCAATCATAGAAAGAACAAGAGGTTTAATAATTTTGAATTTTTCTAGTCTCATTTCCACTGCTGCATGTTGATGTGATGCCTGCACTCGATAAATAATAAATGATGCCACTGCTGTTTGTGAGTGGATCAGCTTCTCTGTCCTGTAGCAAGATCCTTACCATGGTCTCTTATAGGGAAAAGAATACAGAGACCAAAGATCTTTTCAAGCTGCTCTAGAAGATGGATTCAGCAGCAATGTGACTCTGCTAGAATCTGCTTTCTGACAGGCAGCTCTGTGCTACTTTCCTGCCATGGCATAAAGGTGCCCTTTGGTTTTTGCAGAGTACATTGAACAGCAGCTACCCTGGCTAATCTCCTGTGCCTAAAATTCACACACCTGATCCTGAGGTGTGTGAATGCCAGGTACAGCTGGAGAAGAGCAGGCAGTGAGGAGGAGCTGCTGCATCCCATGCTGTTCTCCACACAGCCCTCTAACATCCCAGTCTAACTCTGAGGAGCAGGAACTGAAGAGAGGGTGCAGATCACACTGGTGTTTCCCTTTAAAAGCAGTGACTAGGGGAATAGGGAAATAATAAAGCAGAAGGAGATGTGATTAATAAGCTCCCAAGCTGCATCCAAGAAACAAAACAACAATTTGAAAAGAAATTTAACTTGTGCCAGCTTTAGTGATCAAAGGTTGATAACTTTGGGACATAATTCCAGGAAATTTGATATATGGTCTATATAGTGACAAAAAAAAAAAAGCAAAAAGAAAAACCAAACCAAAACAACAAACCCCAGGACAGATTCCTGCCTCTAATGCAAGGCAGTTCAGTGCCACAGACACTACAAGAACATCTGCTTTCAAATGATTAATTATGCAGTGCTCTCAGCTGACTGTATGTAGCTGCATCCAGCATCAGTGTGATGTAAGGGAAACACAGTGTTTGCAAGGATCTAATTCAACAAATTAATTCCAAGATAAGAAAATGTCATGAGAGAAAAAGGGAATATAAAAGGGGGAAGGGGCCAGATCTTTTAATTAGTATTTTGGAACTCTGACCTTGAGCCTCCAGTCTGAACTGTACAAATCTCAGTAAACTTGTTCCCTTGAAGCTGTTTACTCTGGAATTGGTGGATCTTTGCCCACTGCTTTGTTACACAACATTTAGCCCACTCTTCCTTTTGTTTCACCTCCATGCAATAAGCTTCAACAATCCAAGCAGCTGAATTCAGAAACAATAATAACAAGCAGACATCTCCCTTTCTCTCCAAGTCTCTTTGTACTCTGCTTTCAACAGAGGGATGCTACTATTGGGCTCTGCTTTATATCCCCCCCCCCCCATCATCCCAAATTTGCTCCATTCTTTTTGGAGCTATGTAAAAAACTTTCCATTTAAGTTTGACTAGTCTTTTATTATTTTTTTTTCTTGTTTTCCATCTGACCAATAGTATTGTCTGCTTTTTAGGTCTTATATTATGCATTAAGATACCCAGGGAGATGAAAATTACACAAGGGTAGAGCCCTCTTTCTGTTGCCAGTGGTTCCTTCCCATCTAATATTGACCTTTTCAGATTAGACTGGGGAGTTGGGAGGTTGTGGGAAGTCACAGTGATGGCAAAATACCAGGAATGTAAATTTCAATTTATGGATTACAATTAAGAATGAAGTAAAACATTATCAGAAGTACAAAAGCTGATTTACAAACCCAGATCTAATGGAGTGACTGGGAATTGGTGTCTAACCTTTTTTGCTGTTTTTACAATCTCCACATTAAACAGATTTTCTACAGTCCTAATTCCTGGAATTGTTTTCACTTAGTCCAGGAAAAGACAGGTGAAAACTCAATCTATGAGAAAGGAGTAACCTTTAAACATCTGTTATCAATAGCAGGTTTATGCTGACTCATGAAATTACAAAAAGATATAGATTATACAGTTCTGAAAATAGTACTGAATTTATGAACAGCTCCAGAGTTTATGGCATGACTAAATCTAGCCATTACAATTTTTAATGCAAAACCTGCTGTTATGAATGGCTGAGTAATGAATATATTCTCAAGCACAGCTACTGGTTTCTCCCATGCCATTTGACACAAGACATATTTAAAATTTTTTTATATTAATTGATATTTTATATTATTTGATAACAAAATTATTTTAGAAAATTTGATATTTTAATTAAAAATAATTTAAACCATCTTAAATGTGTGATCTGATATTTAAAGACAAAGAAGGTTATTATTATTGAATTGGATGATTTGTCACAGTTTTAAGGTAAATGGGGGAAAAAAAATGCACAAATCTAATTGTACATGAAATAGTCAAGTAGCATTTAAAGGCTGCATGTTGTCAAATCTTCCCCCACTACATTAAGTGTTTGCAAATATCTAAAGGATTTGAACAAAAAAAAGCATAAGGAATTGTTTACAGAAGAAATGGGAGTATATTAATAAAATAAGACTTTAGAAAGAAACTCAGGAAAAGATTCCTAATGCCAAAATTTTACTGAGTGAAGAATAGTTTTCCAGAGGAACATTTGTAATCTCTCTTGTTCCAATGGTTTCAAAGTGAACTTGAATGTAGTCCAGGCAGTTTTATACAAGGACATAAATGGTCTTTTGCAGTGTATTTCTATTATTCTGTATTATTATTTCCATTATCCTATGTTCCACAATTACTGCCTGTAGCCAGACAGAAGTCTACCTAGCAAGAGAAAGAATCCAGATACAAGAATAAGAAATTAGCTCTTATGTTTTGTCTTCTCTTCAGTATATTTATTTTTTAGTGACAGAAGCCCAGTGGCTGGAATTCTCTATCTTTCACAAGTTAAGGTTTTTTTGTTTTGTTTTGGTTTTTTTTGGGGGGTTTGTTTTTTTTTTAGTTTGATTTAGGATTTGGGGCAATGAGATAGACATCTTTTAGGAAATGGACTAAACTCATCCCCTCAGTTCACTTCAACCAGATCATTGATATATGTAAGTTGTTTGTAATCCCTATTTGCCTGACTCTTAAAGGACTAGAATTCATAATGAAAGCTACCCATGGCTTCATGATGCTGCATAAAAAAATAAGACTCCAGAAGGAAATATAAATACTAAATTTAGCTTCTTTATGTGTTCAAAAAGCTCACTTAGTTTGGTATCCCTGTTTAGCTGCTCATAGGCTTATTGAGAAGTAGCACACAGATTGTTCAGCTATTTGCATTTTCCTTTAGTGAGATTTAGTGAGAATAAAAGGAGATATTTATTGCTGTAGAGTGGAGATGAGCTCTTTATATAGTGCTAAAAGTAGTGAGGTACTTAGGGAAGCTTTGGTGCCAACACCAGAAACACATCTGTTCACACCCAGAATGATCAGCAGTGCCTATGAACTTTCAGAGTAGAAACACACACCCCATCATAACCCACCTTACCTGTTCAGACCCATGAAGAGGGTGAAAACACCTGCTTCTCAACACTCAAGACCCACCTGGATCTGTTCCTGGGTGACTTGGTCTAGGTGCCCCTGCTCTGGCAGGGGGGTTGGACTAGATGATCTTCTAGCTCCCTTCCAACCCCTGACACTGTGACATGAAAGAGGGGGATTTGCCTTTCTGTGCAGTGGCTCCATATTTACCCAACACTTTACATACACAGTCAGCCCACAAGCACAGATGGTGTGTGATTCACTACGGGGCTGTGATCACTGCTGCCAGCTCTGGATGGGACCCACAGCACTGGGAAATAACCACAGGCAGTTGTATAATTCAGTAATGATTTTGCAGCCAGAGGCTCCAGCTGCCCTTCCCTGAGTGGCAGCTTGGGATGAAGAGGCCAGAACATGCTTACAAACATCTCCTTACCTCTGGCAACACCAGGAGTGGAGAAAAAAACCCTCACAATTCAAGGGCTACACAGTAGATCAGCAATGAGGGCTGATGCAGTTCTCCCTCAGCCCTCCTGGTGCCTGTGATCCTGCTGGCACTTGGTATGTCCCCCTGGATCAAGAACCTGTCTGGCAGAAGCAGCCAGGTCAGGAGCAGTGTCACCAACTCTTCTGCATCTGGAAAATGCTCAAAGCAATTAAATCCTGGACAGATGCAGCTTCATGGTCTGATGTACCACAGGTTGAGATTTGTGTCTTGGTATGTGGATGCTTTTCACTGCTGCTAACTCAAAGAGCAGGTTACTTTCTTTAAGCACCTATAAAATACTGGAAATAGTGGGTCAGCCTTTCAAATTAGATGTCTGGGCTACCACAAATAAGATTTTATAAGTATGCAATCATGGCCACCCAGTGACATGTATGTAAAGGTGTCTGTGGATGTTGTCCTGCCACTGGCTTTTCAGAGCAAACTCTAGACAGCATCCATGGTGCATATAAATACTTCTTTTTTTATTATTTTTTGGTGACATACAGCCCCATGGCCTTCTAGGGACTTTGCAAGCACAGCACTTGACTTGGGTGTGCACGCTCTCACCCAAAGGCAATCAGCATTTCAGATGGAGGGAGACACTTTGCCACTCCAAACTTAAACATATTCTTCTCCTGTGTGTTGCCCAGACAGTCAAAACCTCTTAATGGACCAAGGAAGAACATTTATTTAGGGAGACTAGACATTTCTCTTCACACAGGTTGGCAGAGTCTTTCCACTTTATTTGTTCTTGAAACCAAAATAATGACACACACGTACAAAAAAGCCTGGAACTGCAGTGGGCATCACTGACATAAAAGCACCCAGCATATGGACAGGACTGGAGGACAAATTCTGCTAGATCAGTGTGCCAGCTTGGTGCTGTGAAAAATCTTCCCTCATGTTTTTTTGTTGTTTGCAAATAATTACAAATATTTTTTCACAGATGGTGTTTATGTGGCTGTCTAAAACACTGGGTATTAACTAGTTTCAAATTTAAAAACAATTGTGAAAAATACTAGCAATTTCATGGTAGTTATCTCTAGATGTTAAAGTAGAGCCAAACTCTATGAAGTATTAATTCAAATAAATCTGTTGGGGACTTTTTTTTTTAATAGGATTTTAAGGTATTCAGTAGTCTACAAGATCACACCTTTTTGGCTGTACTTGCATAAGGTTAAAATTATTTACTACCAAAGTTGACAATTCTTATTCCAAGGACACCAGTAGGATCAAAGTTGTGCCTGGAGTGTTGTATAAATATCTAAACTACATGATCTACTATTTCACTTTTAGTCAGTATTTCTACAAAAACCTGGAAGGCAAAAATACTTCTTATTTCCAAAATATGAGCAGGAGGAGGAATATTTACAGAACAAATTTTTTTAAATGTTTATTTGCAGACTGGAGGAATATTGATTCTTTTTTAACAAACTTTTTATATCTCAGACCTCACAAAAAAAAATATGAATACACACTTATGTCTACACACCCAAAGTAAACAGTGTATGCAGAATAGCTGTGATATGAACCTTTTTGTTTCTTAAAGGAAATGTTTGCTTATCTTCTTAAAGACACTTAAAACAAAAAGCTGTTTCACTCTATTTACATTAATAAGTTTTAAAAGTATCTTCTAACAGGTCAGTCCAAGGATTTGGTGTGTGACACTGGGATGCTCTAAGGTTTTGTGTGTTTTTTTTTTGTCTAAGAAAAAACAGTTCATTCAAATAATAACAAGTCTTATTCTAATTTTCAGCAGATCTTGTGTTATAAAGGCCTTATATGTATATATACTATAGGGACTGTGTCAACACAGAGAGGTCCTAAAGGCAATGTAATATTATTACTTAGTAAACAAGAACATAGCACAGTACTCATAGATTCATAGATATTAGGGGTTGGAAGGGACCTAGAAGATCATCTAGTCCAACCCCCCTGCCTGAGCAGGAATACTGCTGTGAATTCTCCTAGTTCTTTTCTTCTGGAACTGTTTCAGGTCATCCCCACAGCAGCTGACACAGTGATGGGGAATAACCCTTCTTTATTCACTGTGTCCATTTACAGTCACCACTTCTGTTGCTTTGTTATTTTCCTCTTAGCTGTTCATCTTTTCCAACCCTTTAGCTCACTCATGTGAAAGTACTGGGGCAATCATTCCAAAAGAGAAATGGAAAGCTGTAATCAAAATGAGTGCAATGCAATTTATCTATCACATAGATTGTCATCAGTGGTTTTGTGCAAAGAATATGCAAAAAAAAAAAAAAAAAAAAGGTTTGTACTGATACAGACAGAATTTATAACTGCAAGACAATAATGATTACTAGGTTTCATCTTTACAGCTAGCAATTTGAAAGGTGCAAGAATGTGCACAATTGGGGTATCCATTCTCCTTCTGAGAAAAAAGAGAATTATCTTAATTTTGTTTTCACCATACTCCATGCCCTGTACATGAAGAGCAAGCCTGAAAATGTAAAAATGTTCTGTTTGCTTGCTTTTAAAGGTTTGATGTTAGAAAAAAGCTTGCTAACAAATGTTTTCCTCTCCAAGCATTTTAGGTGTCACTTGTAATGCCAGAAAATAGTGCTTGGAAAGCTTTATAAGCCATATAAAAGATTGACTCAGTGCTGCAGAATGAAGCTTTTTTTTTTTTTTTAGCTTTCTGAAGGTCCACACAGGCCAATGTATGACCTTCCTGAAACAAATTACTACCTATGGGTTTGATGCCACCTTTTTTGGATAAAAGATAGCTCAGCTGCATATAGAGGTGCTTGGTGTCAACATCAATGACTGATTGGCTTTCCCATATGCTCCTGATTTGCCATTTTCTCCCCTCTTTCCATTTAAAAAATTGAACTTAGTGACAGGAATACTCCCAAGCAAAACTGTGGCTCACACATGCACATATACATACATATACATTTATAGATATGTACACACATATACATATTTATTGTCATCCTTCAGGAGCTTACCTAAACCAAATTTCTAATTTTAAGAGTTGTCAGGTAGTTCTGGGGTAGCAAATAAACATAAGCAATGTTAAGCTTACTTTTGCTTTGCTTCACTTACCTTTGTGATGTGCTTAATGTTTTTTTTTTTAGACAAACTTTTACTGTTAATTAAGAAAATGACCTTGGCTGGGTCACTTCATCTCTCTGTGATTCTCTTCTCCCTTCTGTACAATTAAAACAATAAAACAATGCACCCTCATGGGTGTTGTGAAGCTTAATTAACTAGTGTGTGCAGAACTCTCTGAGGTTCTGCAAAGGAGAGCACTGTAAGCATAGAAATTTAATGTTGGGATAAATATTAGACAATAAGCTCACACAACATCACTAGGTCTAACCCCCCCTGCCAGAGCAGGAACACCCAGGGCAGGCCACACAGGAACAGATCCAAGCAGGTTTTGAAGGTCTCTAGAGAAGGAGACTCCATCACCTCTCTGGGCAGCCTGTTCCAGTGCTCCAGTGTGCTATGGAACATTGTTTTGCTGTCTGTGGCCACAGCCCCATTGGGTTGGAACCAGACAAAGTGGTAGGGTGGGCAATTCAGCTCTTTATGCTACTGAAAGGATTAGAATCATAGCATGTCAGGGGCTGGAAGGGAGTTTTGCTTTGTCAAAACTTTGCATTCACATCACATTTGCAGCTTTTCTGGGCACTGAACTAACCACTGACTAATAAAATACAAGCAGAACTAGAGGTTCCAGCAAGAGGAAGAATCAATGATGTGGTTGAGTTTCAGGAATAAGGATGCTGAGTAGGTATCAGGAGCCCTTGGGCCTTTTCTTGCCTCCACCACTGTCCAGACTACTCTGAACTCAGAGCTTCTCTAACCATATTTCATGTGAAATATCACATCTCAGACTTTTCTCTTGCCCCCTGTTTAAATAGTGCTTAATAGCAGCCTGAACATAAAACCATAATACAAAGTACACTAATAAACCTCCCACAGACAGCTACTAGAGAGCTGTTCAGCAGACAAAGAGGAAACAAGGAAGTAATCAAAACCCACTGACCTGCAAAGAAAAAGTCAAGAAATGGTGACTTGTAAAGAGTGGCTGTTCCAAGTCTTCAGACTCAGTTAATGCTACCATGGGACATATTAAGAAACTACACTACTGAACACTACTCTGTGTGTTGTGTCCAGACTGAGGCACCACACTTTATCAGAGAAATTCCATTATAATAATTATAATTAATTATAATTATACTGTAGAATTTATACATGACATGTATAAATGAATGACCAAGTGTGATGATGTGTGATCAGTGACTAATGAACTGCTCAACAATGAAAGACAGATCCCTCTTTCTGGTTCATCAGGAAAGCAGAGCACAGGTTTCATGAACTGTTGATTATTTCTTTCAGGCCTATTTTCTGTTATTCCATTGTTACACTCCTCTCTCTTATGGAAAATCTATGCATACAGAACAGATCTATGAACACTTGCCCTCACTGCAGTTGTTTGGAACAGTTTTGAGACAAGTGCCTTTGTTTACCACTCAGATTTTAAACTGGGCAGTTGCTGTGCCATTATCTTACAGATTGTCTTCATAAATATGCTCATTTTATGACCATCCAGGACAGCATCTGCATTAACATTGTACTGAAATGCAGTGTGTCAAGTTCTTGTCCTTTAACATTAGTTTTCCTGTAAAATTACCTAAAAATTCCCTTGAATATGCTTCCTCCATTAGCAGCCCATAATTCAAAAAAGATAATACAAAGTATTTTAATTTGAATCTGTCAGTTTAATTTAGTTGTAAAGCATGATATTTCTTATTAATATTCTATATACCTAACTGCTCTAATAAGCAATCTGCAGCACTGCATAGGCAGTTAGGAGGAAAAAGCCTGAGTACATTGGATCCTTTGAAATGAGCAGATTATTCTGGCATGCTCAAATTTTACATGATGCACTTAAGAGCTCATTTGTAAGAAGCTTTCTGCACAGTGTTCAGTGAAATAGAAAAATTGTCATCAAAATTAGAGTAAATAGTAGTATTTAGCATTACATAAGAAACTGCTATTATTGCATCAGCTTCTGATCTTAATTACAATGTGTTTGTGAGAACAAGCTTGTGGGCCATTTGCTCATCCCATCTCCATTTCTTCCTGTCCCTGTCTCCATTGTGCCCACCTTCATCTCTCTCTCTCCCTTCAGAGGCATGATTTAATGGTGGGATAGTTGCCACATGGCTGAATCTTGAGGATTCTGGATGCAATGCAGATGTAAGAAATTAAGTTTCACCCTTGAAAAGAGCAGGATATTCTCTGGAACTGGAATTACACTGTTTTTATTATCTTTGCCCCTATCAGAAGTTGCTGTGAATGATCAAGTGAAGGAACAAAGGCAACAGAGACACACACCAGCATTCTTTCCAGAGGTAACCAAGGTTTTCACAGCATTGGCACTTAACTATAGCAGCCATATGGTCTTTATGCCTCCCTGAAGGAGCTATTCTGCCCATCTAGGATTAACAGTGTCCTGACTGTTGCTCTGAAGAGACACAGCCAATCCTAGGCCACTGACATATCTTTCTTCAAGTGCTGAAGTATTACATGAGTATTAGATTGACCACTGAAAAAAGGTGAAGGTCCAACCCCACCAAACCACGAGCTTGTATTTGGCCAAGAAGCAGGAGAATATAGATGTGATCTATCTCTTCAAAACACTCCAGTAGCTCCACCATTTTTCTCAGTCTCTTGATGTAGACACTGTACTTTCATTGTAATTGCCTGGCTGTCTTTGTAAGCCTAGGCAGATGGCAAATATGGAAAAGAAGTACCAGTCTTCACAAATCACTTCTTTTTCATTGCATTTGATGAATTATTTCCCTCTTAGTGCAGTCATGTGGGATTACATGGTGTAGGTTTCTGTCATTATTATTTTTGAGGTCACTGTCATTATGGTAAGGAACCTTTAAGAAAGCACATCACTGTCCCGTGGATAATGACATTTACAAATGTTTTCCTGTTTTCAGTGAGAAAAAAAACCCCACCTGTAGTGGTAGTATTGTAGTGGAAATACAATGCTGTTGGAAAAGGAAAATTCAGGACAATACAACCTCATCCAAGAGCTTCATGCTCAATAAACCCACTGGAAATTAAACTCAGCTGACAACATTTCAACAAGTGTTCTAATTCACTTATAATCAAGAACATTAACAACCCACTGTATTCATTTTCAATGGCTTCAGCTTCTCAGCCTAGCATAATGGAACAATTCAACACATCTGGGACTGAATTAATGTCACAAACAATTCCATACACTTAGAATGATCTTCTCACTTTGCATTACATAGAAGACAGTCCTCAGAGCAAACAGTATTAAAATAGCCCCCGACTTGTGCAAGTCACCCTTGGAACTGAAATGAGCTGTTATTAATTAGTGGCATATCTTTGGTGTTTAGACAGCACCATTTGTGTGCCTTCTACATGGCTACTACCCCAAGGAGATTATAGTTTAAATTATACATATAGCTAACCACATCATTATAAACTTATTATGAATTTGAATCTAAAAGGGAGGCAGAGCAAGACAAAACCATGAGGAGTGAATACATCTGTTTTGCAAGGATCTGAGCTAGCATGTGAGGTTATGCAAGGATATAAGCAGCTCTTTTAATAAGTGTACTCACTATAATATAGATTTTGGTGGAGGTGGAGAGGTTTTTCCCTAGATCAAACACTAAGGAGATGTTTAAAGCTAGATTAAATAAAAGACCTGGGCACTACAACTTTGGATCTTGCACCCTTAACTGTATTTATTGCACTACATCCAACAAAGAATTTATGTGGCTGAAGCAGACAGTGGTCTCAAAGGCATAATATCTAAATTCCCACACCTAGCTGCTATTTAACCCTAGATGTGAATTATGAAGCAAGTCACCATGTTATGTTTCTCGAGTACCCAGAATTTGCTGCTCCTTCTGCCCACAGCCATGAAAAATTACCAGTGGCTCAGAGTGATCATCAGAAGAATCAAAGCCTGGAAGATTTTTTTTGTTTTTCTCTCCAAGGGCATACAGAATGTGCCTTTTAGACTTTAATGACTTTTTAGAGGGCTACTACCATGCTCCTACCCAGTAAATTGTGAATTTTTGTCTTTCATCTGTAGAAATGGGGTTTTTTTTGTGAATCCCACAATATTTTCAACTTACAACCAACCTTAATTATAGTTGAAAACTTTATAATTAATCCAGTGATATTCTCTTTCCCCACATGGCCTTTTTTACACATTTTTTACACTTTCAGCTCATGTCTTGTAATTAAGGGTAGGAGAGGAGACTGGAATATTATTATACTGCTATTATGCATCTAGCAGCATTTGTCAAGCATATTGAAAGTCTATCAGCTGAATGTGTTACACAGTAGTGAAGGTAAAATCCATCTGAGGAATATCATTAACCAAAAATCTTTGTGTCAACCATGTCATTTCTTTAGAATTCATGACATTTTAAAATAACATGTGGATTTAAGCAGTTCAAATGGTAAGAATCTACCCTAGCACAACTCATTACCTCTATTTTATTCTCCATATTATACAGCATCAGCTTCCACACTTTGTGGCACATCAGGATGTTTTATTCTATTCTAACCAATTACTCCTATGGCAAAATATCTTTCCCATGTAGGACTGTGCTCAAATCACCTTTCAGCAGAACAGATTTAGGTTCTTATCAGCAGGCATGTTTCCTGCACTATCCTGTGGCTGTTTTCTGAATTATTTTTCAGTTAGAAGAATAATGCCAACTTCCTTCATTACATTGCCTTGTTTGTACCTGGATAAAAACATCCCACAACCAGTCAGCCCAGAGAATCTTGAGTTTCCCTATCATGCTTTTTACCCAGGCCTTCAAAATGGCTGCTGCTTGGCCTGTCTCTGGTCACCAAGACCAAGGTGATTTTGTCTTCAGAGGTGATGGAGGGGACATTAATTTGTCAAAAAAAACCCCAAACCCTAGTGCCTGATGGTTTTATTTTGCAAAATCCCTTCAATTCATGAATAAGACTTGCAATTTCTATCACTACAACAACTACACCATTCATACGAGGAAGGATGAGATAGCTACACTTAGAAAAAAAATGAAATTGTCTGCAACTTCAGCAGGTTATATTATTACATTTTGTTTCTTCTCTTCAGTTACAGATCCCTGTAACTTTAGCCTAAAAGGTGTCATAAAATGTCAGGCTTCATGCTATTTTTAACACATCTAATGAGACAATTCTGTGTCCTTATACCTTCTTTCAAATATAAATTTGCATAATCTCCAGGCAAAATAGTTTTCAGATGCTTAGCTGTAAAAAAATATTTGAACTTGTAAACATAGCAGACCTAGTGCACACTAAACCCTAAAAATTATGAGCTACACATCACGAATACTTCTGATATAAACCAAATCCCATCAGAATGGACATCACTTCCCCACTAACTTCAGTAGTTTTTCAGTCTAGCCCTTGAACCCATTCAATGCAGTGTAAGGTAAAAAAAAATTCATCCTGCTTTGCTGTTAGTGAGGTGCAGAGATATATCTGGAGGTTCAGCACAAGTTTGTTTCTTTTTGCTAGAGACATTGGAATAAAGGGGAAATGAGGAAGGGAGGGAAGAGTAGATCTCTGAAAACAGTTTATTTTATGAGGCAAAAATTCCACAGTGACCACAAACATCTCAATTATTTCTGCTGACACCTACTGAATAGGTACATGATTGCATATGTAACACTTCCCATATTATTCCCCCAGGACACAGTTTGTTTACACTCCTAGTGCTGTGAATTTATAACTGAGGCATTGTTTGGGTTATTACATGTAGTAGGAAATGTATTTTCACAGATGGCTTACCTACCTTGCCAGATGTCTGTTTTTAACAGTGTCTTAATAACAGTTGCATATGTTAACTTCACTTTGTATATTAAATAAATAAATAAATAAATATATTTAAGCTAGTTTTGTAATTGCTAAAGCAACTTTTGAAAGTATACACTGGATTCAATACTACTTGCAATGTGGAACTCAGCTATGGCTCCCTATAAAAAATGAATGTTTCTGTGCCACTGGATCTGCCAGGCAGGAGACATGAATTACTGGATTAAAAACCTGTTTGTGACAGACTGTAGATAATTCTGTAGCTATATGCCTCCAGATCCCCTTTTAGTCTTAGAAATCTATGATTCACTTTCTGAACAAGCTTCACACAACTTCAGAATTATCAAACAAACCCCTAATTTATTGCTTCAAAAGATTACAGTCTGGAAAACCAAAGGAAACAGACAATGCCTGGGGGCTGAAGAAAGCCTGTAAACAGCACAGATGGGCTTCAGAGACATTGTTGAGCATCATTGCCAAATCCCAACATTTCAAACCTGTGAGTCAGGCATCAGAAAAAAAAGTCTTGAAATTTACTTACAATTTATCAGATGTGAAAAAATAACTTCTTTCACTAGCACCTGAATTATTGTGCAGGCACATTTGCTGCTTGTCAGTTGTCCTCCCCAGTGGGTTTTGCATCCATTGTCTAATTTCAATTGTGGCTGCTGGATGAGCAGGGAGATGAATGGTACTGACTCCTTATGAGATGCATGGGTTGTTGGGTTTGGGTCAAGCCCCTGTTGGTGGCTGCACTGGGAGGAAGGCAAGGATAACTGGGACCTTGCCTGCACTGATGACTTCACTCCCACCCATGCAGCTCCATGTTGCAAGCCAACCAGCTCAGGTTAGAAGTGGGAGCTGTAGACATTGTATGAGGCTGAACATACAAGGGAGCAGAGGGATATTGGGGGAAACATGAAGGATCTTATTCAAAGGGCAGAGGGAGAAAGCAATCCAATGCATCTGGACACAAGGTGGTGTGAAGAAGGCTGTGGGCATTGTAGCCCACAGGTGAAATTCCACAGCCACAGCAGCTGTAATCGTGTTGATTACAATTTGATATTGCTCACCTACCAGAACATTTCTGAGAAGAAACAGAAGAGGCCTAATTGGAACACAGCCATCTCAAAATTTCCACTGGAAGCTGTAATATCTGAAATTCTAATTTATAAAAGACATTACACCTGGCTCTGATATGGAGAGTTGTGTGGCACTGTTCTGTTTTCTTACTTGCAAGTGTACTGGCCTAAGGAATATGCCCTTATCACTTCACTATGGCTATGGCACTATGCAAACAGTAATACTAGAACACACCTGTCACATTTCAGCTACCTTTTCCACTCCTCCACTAGGTTCATCATCATCTCTTTACCCCAGGAGGAACCTACTTCAGAGAAGCTCTGTCAGCTAGGTAATGGTCCATATAGTCAGCTCAGTTCTAGAAGTATATAAATCCAGAGTAACTCAAATGCTAAGCAGAGATGATTTGAAATTGCTTCCCCAAGGTAAAAGTCATGGTTGGCTCAGGGTTTGCATGTTTTTTACTTTCTCTTCAAAGTCAATGATGGTTTACAGACTTTTGCAGTGACCTTGTATGATGATCTGCTGTCCTGCTTTCCACTTCACCATTGCCAGACTGAACAAGCCCTAACACATGTTCTGGAAGCAAAAGCTCCCTTATGCTATTGCTGAGGTCTGTCAAAAGGGTGGTTTAATAGAAACTGTATTTCTGTAATGAAAACAAATTAAACAGATCAACTGGAGTTCACAGAGAAGTTAAGGATCACTGACTGATTTTTCTATCTGAGTAGCAAAGTGAAAGCATATGTTTAATTCAAGACCACAAATAAAAGAATGTGCACTGTGTGGTCAGCCATTACTTGACTTTCATATGATCTTGTGTATTTCATAGGCTTTACATATATATTCACATATTAACACCCTCATTATCCCCACATCCTCTCATTTATTTAGTCTCCCCTCTATATTAACTGATATTTTTCCTTACAGTGGTGTTCTTGGTATGAAAGAATGATGGCTTCTCAGCAGTCTCAGTCTGTGGTCTAGAGATGTCAGCTTAATCAGGAAATGTGATGATGAACCAGAGCCAAGGGACCATGTCAGGAAGTGTGCTGGGATTTTTCAGCCTTCTTTGAAGTCCAGCACTTTCTCAAAAGCTTCTGCCTTGCCTCAGAGATGTTGATACCATATTAATATGGCTGGGTTATGGGTAAATGTGTGACAATTCTGGGTCAAGATGAAGGCAAAGTCCTATATATCTTTGCAGAAATCAAACCAACTGGTCACTTTGAGACATTTTCTGATGTCAGAGATAGGCTGAGATTACCTATTCAAAGGAAGAAATAAGCCTGGCCAGCATAGCCCATCCTATGGAAAGACTAACCAGGGTCTCTGGTGGGGAGTCATATTCAAAGACAACACCAGGACACAAATAAGAGCTAAAGAGAAGTGAGAATTCAAGGAGGTTTTGCCATAGAATCTCATTAATGATGGGTTTACTCTCAAGAATTGTCTTTTCCTATATTTTTATTACCTTAGTCAGCACTCTGCTTGAAAACACACACACAAAAAAAAGGCTGTTTTCTGCATTGGAAAAAAAAAAAGCATTATGAGTGACAAAATGGTAAAATAAACATTCTTTTTCTTGGCTCTCCTTTATAATATGTATTCCACTACAACTTAAAAATTAAATTGGTGACTGTTCAAGCATCTTACCCAGCCATCTATCTCCCAGCTGTGCAGTATATCACTTGGACCTTGCTGCCAAATATAGGCACTTGAATAATCCAAGGCCAGTGAATAGCATAAAGGATCTTTTAATTTGTATTATGGCATCACTATATTTTTAATGTGTGTGATGCTCAGCTTATTCATTTCAGGACTGTATGCAGGTTCCACATCTTTGTTTAATAGATAAATCCTATATTGCTTACTACATAAATAGCTTGGAAGCCAAGATCTTCACAATGCATGAGTGACAGAGCTAGGAATAAAATGTAAACACTTTTATTTACAATCATTAATTCATCCTCCAGCACATGCTGGTTTTATTGTATTGTACAACTATTATTTTCTCCTTCTAACCTTATATTTTTACTCCTTATTTACTGTATGCATAATCCCCTAGGATACTTTATTTTTATATTACAAGATGTCTGAAAAGTTTTCATCTGCACTTTGCCACTGAGTGTGTAGTGAGCAAAGCTAAAACAATGAAAGAAAATCTACCTGTTATATGTGAGTTCTTTACGAAGATTTTATGTAAAAACTGAATGATTGGAGGGGGGTCTGAAAAACAGAGCAAAAAGAATTACTGTAAAACCAGCAAAATCTACATTGTTTTTTTCTGCTCTACGATGTGAAATCTTTTCCTGTTTGTATATGTGCATTTTGCAGTGCTTAATTCAAATTCTTAGTCCTCTTTAGAAAAGTGAAATAATGAACAGATTATATCACACCATTTCAAGGAAGAAAACAATCAAGGAAAGCCAACTGGAGCACAGGATTATATAAATAAAGCCAACTTTTACTGACAGTGTTGTGATTTAAATATTTATTTATTTCCTAATTCATACAAAATTGATGCTTGTGGAGGCATTAGGTTAAAAGGGTTGGAAAATTCCTTCTAGTTATCCACAGAGAACATATAGTACCAATGAAACAATGAGATCTTCCTTGATTTGAATAAGAAATATAGATATTTTACAGAAATGAGATCTAGCGTCATACAGAAAATTGGTTTTTTTAGAGCAAAGGTATCAGGGAAGGAGATTATTTGTGTCACCCAGGTCTATCCATTGGATCATAGGATGATAGAAATGTCTGGGTTGAAGGAGAGGCTTCATTTCCATAACTCCAAACTCTTACCATTGCCAGGCATTTCATCTGCTCATCAGTCACCTCTCTCCTCAAGGCACATACACCATCCAGGTCTTGCAAGTTCATAACACACCTGCTACATGACTGAGTTTGGCTGCTTCAGAAACAGAGAGCTACATGTAAAAGACTAAAAAACCAGAAGGAGACTCTGTTCTACTAGAAATTTATTTAGCAATCAGATGGAAAACTTGGCTTCAGGGAAGAAGAGTCAGATACCAGAAAGGGATAATAAAGTCAAAAGTATCTCTAATCTTTAACATAAATAAAAGCATTATTAAAGGTTTGTCATGCCAGCTTCTATATAGATGAAACATGTAATGAAATGGTACCTAAGTTATTATAAATTTTGCTATTTACATAAAAGAGAAAAAAATTTGATTTCCCTTCATATCTTGCATACTTATTAAAATGCAGGGTTACAAGTACCCATAGAAAAATATTAACATGCAGAGAGTATGCCACTAGAAAGAAATATATATGTATATATAAAAAAACCTCTTATAACTGGATTTAAAAGAATTCAGTCCTGTCTGAAGAGTGAAATCATGTTCTTTTTCCTCTCTACATAAAAGTTACACTCATATTCATAACAAGAGAAGAAGAAAAGCACAGTTGTTTCATAACACTGGACATAGCCTTCCAGAAACAAGATAGCAACTACTCAGAAATGCTATGGAAAACCTTAATCACAGAGTAACTTGCTATTTACATTAAAGATAGTAGCCTTTAAAATTAATTTAAAATAAAATAAAAATAAAAATTAGTCATAGGACAGTTAGTCTCTAATGTGGAGTCTCTGATCTTTGTTTTTTGTCCAGCATTTCTTTCAAGATATATATCTATATAGATAGATAGATATATGTCTGAGAGAGATGCATCAAAATCAAAAACACTTCTGGATGAGGAGCCTGCAAATTTCACCTGAGACTACATTTGCAGTAGACAAACCCCCCCACAGAAAAAAACACTGTAATGACACATTTTAATGAAATTAATTCCCTGTTTATGATCCACATAGGATCCATACAGAATCCTAAACACCTCAGTCTGGAAGTGGAACTGACAGCAGCAGCACAAGTCCCCTGGTGCTGCCAGGCTGAAGCATCCCAGCCCTCACGGAATGGTTCCCATCTCCAGATGTCAGTCTGCTGGGACAGGTGCAGAGGAGGGCCAGCAATGGGGGTGTGGGGAGCTCTCACCCTTCTGTGTGGTCTACAGAGGGGTCTCTGAGGTCTCAGAGTCCTTTGACAGTCAGTGGAAGTCCCTCCTGTTGATGCCAGCTGGCCAAAGCCCTGGGGCAGCAGCGGGCTCCAAGGATGGGAATGCAGGACGAGGCACCACCTATTCTCCAGTCCAGCCCTAGCTCTTCCACCACGTTGCCTGCCAGGCTCTCAATTCTCACTGGGATCTCCAAAAACAGTCACTGCTGTCATGCTTCTTCCATGGGATGTCAGCTGGTCCAGACAGGAGCTGCTGAGCACCACAGCACTGCGTATTCTTACACGTGCAAGACACTAGTGGGCAACTGGCCCCCATTTCATGTGCAGAAGCAGGAAAAACCAGCTGGAGGACGTGCTCTTGTTCTTCCAGCAGCCAGCACTCAGCAGCCCAGTCTCTTGCCAACACCAGTGTGAATTCACAGGAAGAATGTCCACGTTGAGAGGATATAAATCCTTCCATCTGTACAAGCATTTACCCAGCATCTCTATCAAAGATCATAGAAAAGGTTACACAAAAATATTTAAATATATGGATACAGATACATAGATATTCCACTTGCATAAAATATGTATATTCCAAACCCTCTGGGGCAGTTTCACAGTTAGCTGCAAATGTATATTTTAGAAATAAGAACAATTTCCTACACTTTTCCAGTTTAAGTAGGAGGGGGGAGAGGAAAAGCAGCATCAGCCTTATTAATACTGAATGCTAAGTGCAGAAGTTTAGCTGTAGCTGTAGGGTTTTGAAGCAATTGATTTGACAGAACCTCCAAGCATAAACTCTGTTTTAAAAATCCACATCTATTCCCTAGATTGCTTATTGTTTCATGAAAATGAAAACCTATGTGTCCTGCTTGTATCAGCTAGGTCTCCAGAGACCATTCAATTAAACCTCAGAAGCTTGCAATACTTCAAGATGGGATTGTGCACTGGGAGGATGCATTAACCTTATTGCAGCATTTCTGTGTGATAATAAGAATTTATAACTTCTCATATCTTGTGTAATTTAAGTTTAGAAATAAAAAAACCTTAAGTGACACCACAAGAAGCTCACAGCTCTGAGAAAATTAAAGTCAGTATGAAATTTTACTTATAGACCACATAATTTACACAGATTTACATAAATACAGAGATATTAAAGTAATAAATCAAAGCTAATTAACAGAGGACAGAGCTTTTACATAACATGTCTTAATTCTAGTTACATTTTTTGCAACTACTTTTAGTATCACGAGATTATATAAAGAATATATATACCTGTATATCCATAATACATATAAAGATATATATGTCTATCTCTCCATCTTTCTTTTTTTTTTTTTTTTCTTCAAAAATAGGGCAATTTTATAACTGCAATGAGATGTGACAAGCAGTACACTTCTGGGGAATTATTGCATGCCTCGAGTGCATAAGGCAGAAGGAAGAGTATCTGACTTCAGACACTAAAGAAGTGGAATCATCAACCAGAAATGCACTGGAGTGATTTGGAACATCTTATTGCTTTTATAAAACTCGAAATTACACACTGTTGTTGGGTTGGGTTTGTTTTGTTTTTAAAGGCACAAAATAAAGGGGAAAGCAATATCACTATTTAGTGGAGATCAACGATCAGGAAGCTCCATTACTGCTCACTGAACACTCTTCATTGTCCTAAATCTATTCCCTGTGGTGCAATACCGTGCTGCAGTTGCATAAGGAGGTTAAACACAAGAAAATCATGCATCCTTTATTAGGGGAAACAAAACAAAGCCAATTTGTTTGCCCAGCAACAACGAAGTAGCCTTTAGTACCCAATCAGCCATCGCTCCCATCCAAATGCAATGGGCAAAACATCACTCGTTTTTTTTGCTTTTGCCACACTAACCTCAGCTGGTGGAGCAGCTCCTGGAGTCCAACAATACAACACTTGCCTAAAACACTGCAGGCATGGATCCAAACTCCATGTCAGACCAGGCAAGATCAGAAAGGGATAAAACTGGGGAACAGTTTCGCTGCCTTGAAACCTCTGCATTTCGGGGCAGCTAGAGGATTAGGGAGGATTTCTGCCACACTTTCCCTGCTTTAAACTGGTTAATGGCATTCAGCCCTGGCTTAGGGCCCCAGGCATCCCATTGTGAGTGCCTGGGATTTTTTTTAGCCTAACAGTTACCCTGGGAGGCAGAGTAAATAAGAGTGGGAATAAGCAGACACAAAATATTTCAAACTCTGGACTATGAGTAGCTTCTCAGTATCACAGAGTATTAGGGGTTGAAAGGGACTTTGGAGATCATCGAGTTCAACCCCCCTGCCAGGCAGATCACTTTGAATGCTGCAATAGAATGACAAAAAAATAAATAAATCTATTGGGTTCACTTTTTCTTTGCTGCACATTTTTGATGTTAATGTGCACAGCAGAGGGCTGCCTCTGCTACGATACCACCCAAGATGTTTCAAAGTTTGGGTACTGCACTCTGTTAAGGCACCTTCAAATACTGCTCATTGATTTAATCCAAGCTGCATTTTCTGGATGCTGCTTCCTCCAACACATGCCAGCAGCCACTCACACCTGCCTTTCACAGACAAAAACCTCCTGGTGCTTGCTAAGGAGAAACTACATCACCCACTTCCAAAATCACCATTTGCCAGGGTTTAGGAGTAGGCATTTTGCACAACTGTGTGGTTTGTTCCCCGAGAGGGGAAAGAGAAGAAAACTAAGTGTTGTCTGTCCAAAACTTTCTACTAGATTAGGAAGGTTAAAAACATGTATCAGGCTAAAAAAAGTAGAAGCCAGCTCTGTACTGCTGCAGGATTCCTTGCTGATAGATGAAGCTCTAAATGCAGGCGTTCAGTGCAGAGCGACTGGTGCAGAACGGGATTTGTTTCAGGACCAACAGGAGGTCGAAGGACAAACTCCTCTGGGAGAGGATGGGCAAGTTCTTGAACATCACCTCACCCTGCCACACAAAATGGGCTTGCATTTCAGATTTCATGGCATGGGAAGCATTTAAAGATGAAGGGAGAGAAGTGGAGAGGAAAGCTGAGGCAAGGAAAGCTGAGGCATCACTCTATGGAGACACCTGGCTCCATCCCCCCCCTCCCTTCCAAAAGTGGGATACTCAGTGCCACATCTGAGGGCCACAAGGCCTTGGGGCTGAATGGCACTTGCAGTTAAGCCCAACTAAGGGGGGGGCCATCTCTACAGAAAACAATAACCAGTCCTGGAAAGAAGTGAGGGGTAGGACTGGGACACAGGTGCTATCATAAAAGGAGAGACCAGGGTGAACTAACAGCCTGTTCCAAGGGGATGGGGGGGTCCCAAGGCACCCACCACACCTGCCCCTCCACCCATGCCACTCACACCCCAACCCATGCCATGCAATGGTGACACAGGGAGCAGCAGGGAATCCCGAGAGAATGGAATTGTCCTGGATCTTGGGGATGACCAGGGTAAAAGGACCCTCCCCCCATCCTTTCCTCCAGGTGGACAACTTGGTATTTCCTATTTGGGTACAGTTCCTTCTCCAGTAAAAAGACATATCCTTTCCTCACACAGTCAATGAGAAATGCAACGTGATCTGTCATGCGCTTGGATTATGGGCTTGTTCTTTCATTTAAATTAGCAATATTTTCTTCATCTGGGACTGGAATAATCACTCAGGTATTTACAAACACCACCCAGGCGACTGTGAGGTCTCCCCCAAAGCATCATGACAAAATCACCGTCTGCAGGAGCCCCACACCAGCTGTGTCCAAACAAGCCCGTGCTTGCTGAGAGCTCGGGGCTGCTGAGGGAGAGGGGCGTTGGATCTCCAAGTCCTGGGGAGGTCTTCCCAGACGGCTGTCTCTTCCTTGGGGTGGCTCTCCCTGCATCCCCAACCCCGGGTGCTGGCTGCTGCTATTGCTGCTGCGGGTGCAGTGGTCCCGTTCATACTCCTCCTGAGCCTTTTGCATTTTCCGCTTCTTCATCTTCCTCTTGTGGATGTGGAAGGTAGTGAGGGAGAGGAGGATCAGGCAGAAGATGACGGTGACCAGGACAATTAAAACCAGGGTAGATGAGAACGACTGGAAGAGTTGACCCACTTGCGTGATACAGGTGCTGCTGGTGTTTAAGGTGGCAGATGTCCTGTTTAGGAGACAAGGTGGCAGGGACAGCCTCAACTCCTTGGAGAGCTTGGCACTCATTGAGGAGGCTTCAGAAGATGAGGATCTCCCTCCCCTGTCTGAAGACGTCTAAATTTCAATGGTGTCGGGCTGCTGGCAGGAGCTCGCTGGAAAACGACCGGGAAACTGCCGGCTCAGCCTCACGTTGGCTCTAAAGTGACAGAGCAACCTGCAAAAGGGAGCCGGACACATCAGCGCTCCGAAGCATCCACCCTGCGCGGCTGCCCCCTCCCCAAAACACCGCGCCGGCGGCGGCTGCTGCTGCTGCTGCTGCTGCTGCTGCAGCCTCCTCCCCACACTCCTTCCCGGCAGCCTTCCGAGCGGCAGAGCCGGTGGGACGGAGACGAAGCATCGCGTCGCCAAACCGACTTCGCGAATTGCTCGGCACCCCGGGCGGCACCGTCCGGCCGCTCGCCCCAACTAGTTGCCGCGGGAAGGGATGGAGGGATGCAGGGATGGAGGGATGCAGGGATGGAGGGATGCAGGGACCGACGGTCCGGCGCCAGAGCCCTGCACCCCGACGGGGGGGATGCAGGCTGCCGAAGTCGGTCGGGGACCCACCCCGCGCGTTGCCGCTGCCCGCCCCGAAGCCCCTTACCTGCGCCGGCGGAGGCAGCGAGGGAGCGCCCGGGCGCCGCGGGCGCTGGGGGGCTGCGGCAGCGCGGAGTGAAGGCGCAGAGCGAAGCCGGCGCCGCTTCGGGGAGTGCCTCCCGCAGCCTATAGCCGCCCCGGCCGGTGACGTCAGGCGGTGCGGTCGGGCCCGCTCGCCACCGCCCCGCACGACCCCGCGGC
Source organism: Corythornis vintsioides (assembly GCA_025447755.1). Lineage (NCBI taxonomy): Eukaryota > Metazoa > Chordata > Aves > Coraciiformes > Alcedinidae > Corythornis > Corythornis vintsioides. Next base: position 98,382 of record JAOEGS010020166.1, read on the forward strand.
CGCGGAGGGAGCGGCGGGGGAAAGGCTCCGCCCGGTTCTCTCGGGCACCTGTGCGCCCCGGGGACCCCGCAATCCCCCGCTCATCCCCGCCGCCGCGCATCCCTCCTGTGTCCACGGCCCCCTCCCTCTTCGCCTCCCTTCCTCTGCAACCCCCCCTGACGTTCCTTGCATCCCCAGAAGCTGAGATGGGTAAACGCTGCCTACCCCAAAGCATCCCACGACGCACCGGCCGGCCCCGCACGCCACAGCCCCCTCCGCTGTGCCTCAAGCCGTGGCCGAAGAGCACACATCTACTCACCCACAGCCGCTCCCGGAGCCTTCACCCCCCCCCGGCTGCTGCGTACGCCCATCGCCGGTCCAGCATCGCTACCACGCCCCGAGTGCTGGGCTCCCATAGGCACCAAAATCCTCCAGCCGTGGCCACCGGAGCATCCATCTCTCTCTCCTCAGCCGGCGCACCCCTGCCTTTGACGTGAAGTCGATGTGAATCCGTGGGAGCTAAGAAATATTTGTCCAAACCTCCCTTATCAAGGCTAAGTATATCACGGGTGTTTTCTTCGAGTGGGTATGAAGTGCCCATGGATCCATCTAATCTGCAAATGGGACTATTTCTAAACGTAAGAGAGTTGATGATTTGAAAAGTACTTCCAGTAGAGATAACAGGACAAAAAAAAATCATAATTATCTTTAGGATGAAGCAGTTCACATTTCCAAAAGGAGCAGAGTGATGTGGCTGTGTATGGTAATGTGCCAGCCAAGAACCTCAGTCAGAGGTGGGTAGGAGTTGGTAAGCTGTGCATTTAAGCACTTTATGGTTTCAATAAATTCTGCACTGCTTTTGTCCTTGCTAAATTCACCCCAGCTTGGGAAATTTGGCCAGTCTCTATGAACTCTGATTGTTTCAAAGAAAGACTTAAGTTCCCTCAGGAACACATGGCCTCGTGGCCCAAAACACACCTCCCATAGGCATTCTAGCCCAACATTCCTTGCACACACACATACCTCCCTCTTGCACACCAGCCACATCTTCATATCCTCACTAACATTATTCCTGCACCCCTTTCTTCCTCCATTCCTTTCTCCAATGTGCAGAATCTGCATCAATGTGCACTGTGCTGTCTGAACGAAGGCTGTGGTGTAAACCAATAGCACTAAACTTCCTTAGCAGGTTCCACTCTTTTCCCTTTTTTTTCCCTTTATTCCTTTTTTTCCCTTTTTTTCCTTTTTCCTTTCTTTTTTAAAGCAACATAAGAATGGCTTCTCGCACAGAAAACAGCATTAGCAGATATAATGTAGGTATAAATATATCTTAGGATATTAGGCTTATTTATGGCAAATAACCTGTGAATTGAGTCAAATCCTAAAATCCTTTGTGCACTATTTTCATCTGCTGTCTTTTGCCAGTTGACCATTTGCCATTCTTATGTCCCAAGCTTCCTGACTCTCCCTACTCATCCACTTTCACCCAGACTAGTGGGCTAAAATGCCCAGAATGATTCATAGTAGTTTTACTAATTACTTTCAAAATGCTAGTCACACTGTTCCTTGATTTTAGGAAAAAAAAAAAAAAAAAAATCTATATTGTTATGGACCATCAACTACCTTAGTTCTGATTATCTGCTATATCAGATTTGAATATAAAATTAAAAAGATCATATCTCTATTAGATAATGTGTTGTGATAAACCTCCCTTTATTTAGCATGAAAATAGAGGATATATCTTGAAGACTTCCCTCTTTCAAGAATAGATTGCTCATTAGTT
>JAOEGS010020167.1:0-16425 GCA_025447755.1 Corythornis vintsioides
GAGACTGAAAGGAGGAAGCTCATGACTAAAAGGTGGCAGGAGGAAAACATCATAAATTCATTAAAAAAAGGAGTAAAGACTGTTTTCTGCCAGGAATAATAATTTTTAAAATTATATTAAATAATCTCAGCAATCTTTAAAGAAGTGACCATGGACATGTGCTTGCATAGTCCTCAAGGCAACAAGTATATTTTATGAGTTTTGTAGAGGAAATGATGTATTTAAAGCTCTCCATAACCAGCAACAAATCTGTGAGAAGACTTCCCCAGCATCCAAAAAGAGATAACAGTTCATGTAGCAGGAGCCTTCATCTGGTCTCTCACCAAAAGGCTTGGACTCTCCTTCCAACTCAATTATTCACCAGAACACTCAGCTTTTGCTGAAGAGTAGCTGAAATCCATTGCACTGCTCCAGCTCCTGCATGTTTGGCTTGTTGGGCTGGAGCTGAGCCACTTGTGTCTTTTGAAAGCTGCTCCAAATGAAATTGGATTAAGAGCTCACCTGGTTGCACCAGGACAAAGCCCTGTGCAGAGGTACTTCAGGCAAAGTTCCTAAACTAAACTGAAATGTTTCTCTATGAAGCAAACACCACAGGACTTCTTGCTGGCCACAGAATTTTACCAGTGGTGAAGGATACAAATTTTTGTCCTTTTCCAATACTTGTTTTTCTTACCATATTTTGCAGTATGGAATATTTGGGTCTGGAAGGGACCTTAAAGATCATACAGTTCCAGCTCCTCTGGCATGGACAGGGACACCTTACAGTGAACTAGGTTGCTGAGACCCCCATCCAACCTGGCTTTGAACACTTCCAGGGATGAAGCATCTACAACTTCTGTGGGCAACATCTGCCATTGTCTCAACACCCCCAGTGTAAACAATTTCTTCCTACTATCTAACCTAAATAGACTCTCTTTCAGTTCGAAATCATTACTTCTCATCCTATCACTGACAGAGTCCCTCCCCAGCTTTCCTGTAGTCCTCCTTCAAGCTCTCAGAGGCCCCCAGAAGGTCTCCTTGGAGCATTCTCTCCAGGCTGAGACCCCCCAGCTCTCCCAGCCTGGCCTCCCAGCAGAGGGTTCCAGCCCTCCCAGCATTGCTGGGGTTCCTCTGGCCCCAGTCCAACAGCTCCCTATCTCTGCTGTGTTGAGGCCTCCACAGCTGGGCCCAGCACTGAAGGGGGGTCTCCCCAGAGCCCTGGGAGCAGAGGGGCAGGATCCCCCCCTGGCCCTGCTGCCCACGTTGCTGGGGGTGCAGCCCAGGGTGCCAGTGGCCCACCTTTCCAGCCTGTCAAGATCTCTCTGGATGACATATCATCCTTCAGGCGTGTCAATTAACTCAGCTGGGTTTCTGTTCTATTCTTTAATTTGGTTCTTTGAGTCAGATGAGAATGGGACCCTGAATGTGCACGTTCTACACAACAGCTAGAGGCAGGTACACATCCCCACCCCACCCTCAGCATCTTACACACCACTCCTACCCCTTTAGGGTCTCAGCCCCATCCTCACCTTTCATCTAACACTGGATTTTAGTGCCTTGTATGTACCTTAGGACAGGTAAGAATGGCGAAAATATAGATTAACATGTATTTTTCATCTTTCCTGCACACTTCTGGCTCTGCAGCTCAGATGTCAAACAGCACAGGGTGTCATGTGGGATTGCCACAGCAGGGGAAAGCTGGCTTCAGCCCGTGGCACTTGAGACAACAATGTCATTTTGTGAAACAGAGGTGAAATTTCCTGAGCCCCTGAGATTTGTTTTGATCATTGCCTACTTAACCAGTCACAGAAACAGAATGGTTTGGGTTGGAAGGCACCCTAAAGATCATCTAGTGCCAACAATCCACAAAACAGAAATTATAAAGCTTGTGTCATCAGTAAGGAAGAAGGGATTAGGGAAAAAAATAAACCACTTCTGGATCTGAAACACAGAAGGCAGCACCCCATTTGTAGCCGAGTTATACCGTTATACCACTAGCCCACAGCTTCGAAAAGCACAGGACTGACCTGCAAGTCTGCAACTCTCACCACAGCTTTTCCAGCAGAGTCACTGAGAATGGCCAGCTCACCACTTTGCAGTGCAGAGGGAGGAACCACGGAACAAGCTGGATGGGACACGTGTCTCCTGCAGCAAAGGCAGGGGACAGGGCCGGCGGTGTCACTTGTCCACCACGTGGGGAGAAGATGCTGCTGGCCACGGGGTGAGCTTGACAGAAACAAGCTCAATGTGCCTGAGCCACTGGATAATCTGCATCTGGGCTGTCACTCATCAGCCCCTGAACCACATCTGAAGCAGACAGCCAGACGCTTAAACCTCCTTAGTGTTAATGCCACTTATGCTGCAGCATTAATGGTGCTACCACAGCATTAAGGCATTTGTAAGACAGTATATGGTCAATAGATGAAATTAAAAAAAAAAAAAAAAAAGTTTCCTCTCAGAAGTGTTCATGCTGTTTATCTGCTCCACAGCAATCCCCCTCCAACCACTGACACCAAGGGAAATTAGCAGAGGCAGCTCCCCGGAGCACCGGCCAACCTCTTCCCACAGAAGCATTCCGTGCTGCCCTTCTCCAGAATACAGCTTTTGCACAACACTGGGCTCCAGCACGAAGAACACTGAGGTTCCCTCAGCCCCCACAGATGTCCTTTAAACACAGCTCTTCCACTCAGTAGGGTCTGGTCCTTCTGGGATTGTTTGGAGACTGGTCCCCCTGTGCTCTCCCAGAGGAAGCATCAGCCTCACCCACTCCCTGGGCTCCGAGTGCTGCTTCTGCCTATTAACTCCCACTCCAAACCACGTAGCTCCCTGTGAAGGAAGACACATTTGCCTGTCAGAAAACTTAATTAGCACAAATGGAAACTGTACTCCCCATCGTCTTCCTCAGTCTGATACCCAGCTAAGCAGCAAGGGTGTAGTGCAGTTTATTTTCATTTATGCTCTTGATTAGTGACAAGTGACAAACCTGACTATGCTACTCCTTTTGCTGTGGGAAAGGGCTGTGTTCCAGCTTTACAAAGAATGAGGGTCAATGTTTTATATCCAAAACAGAGTTGATCTGTCACTGCCAGCACGTCCCCCCCAACTGCACTGCCTTCACTTCCCCTGCTGAAACCTAAAAAAACTTTTATTCCTCAAAGGTGACAAGTCCATGGGAAAAATAACACAAGTATTCATGTTTCTTTACAACAGGGAACACAACCACAACAGGATCAAGACAACCCAAACAGCTGTAACACAGGGTTGCATTTTTCCAGGGCACTACACACAAGTCACTAGTCCATTGAGGTCAATTGCAGCTCTCTAACCTGCAGCATTTCTCCAGGAACAAATCCTGTTGCCTCAAGCTGCCAGTGCTCAGAGAGGGCTCTTTTATTTTTATTTTTTTTTTATGGCTCTTCAGTGCTGATTGCCCAGAAATGAGATGCTATTCACTCTGTAATTTCCTCTTTTTGACTGAGACTATCTTCTCTAACCTTCATGTCTCCCGTTGCACCCTCACTTCCAGCTGAGCAGCTTACTGAGCTCGCTAGTGAGAGGCAGATTTGGTTTCCCAGCACAAGCAGCTAACTCCTAGGTCTTTGATCCCGTGAGGTTGGGCTGCCTCTGCTTTGATCAAAACTAAGCTCTTCTTGATCATGCTACAGGAATTTAAAAGCCCGAGACTTCAATCCTGCCTTCAAGGGACACTTCGACTGAGGCACTGATTTGTCTGATACACTGAGTTTTAAAGTGCAATTGAGTGTAATTGTCAGGCACCTTCAAAACAGCACCATTTTCCCCTGCACAAGCCACCTTCCCATCTCCCTCATTCCTGCTCTGCCAGTGCTGCACTGTTTGCAGAGAGGCTGCAGCACTTATGCTGCAAGAGAGCACAGCATCGCAGGGAAAACAAAGATCTGTCCAAAAATACATTCTTTCCTACCCTGCAGGAAAAACAGATCTTTCCAAAAATATACATTATCCAGTGACTAAGGCAAATAAATGAATCAAGCCCCGTAGGCTTGTACTAAATACTTATTAAGAGAACTGTCCAATTAGCAATGCTTGCACTCATCAGTATGAGCAGATCCGTGGCCAGCCTCGGGTCTGGATTCACCTTCCCTACTCAGGAACCTTGCAGGCGTGCCAGAGGAGCATGCAGGGAGCCACTGTCAGCTGGCAGGGCCAGCATGAGCTCTTCAGAGCCTTGCAGCAGAAATACTGCCAAGATGGAGCACACAGGGGGGCTGGGAAACTCACCAAGAGCAAAGCGAGCTGGGTGTTGACTTCATTGTGAGTGAGCCACCAGCTCCTGCTAGTGGCCTTTGCTCCTGTTAATATTCCTATGGGAGAGCATCAAATACTACAAAATTCAGTCAAAAGGTTTAAGGGTCTGACAGCGAGGCAGTGAATTGGGGTTTTTTTACCCTCAAACAGCTCATCCTACCACTCTGCACAACATATTCTCCCAAGGTGACTTTGATCCTATCTGGAAACACAATCCCCATGTGGCAGATGTTGAGGCTGGTGGACAGGTGAGTCCATGCCAGGCAGGAGTGGGGCCCCTGGGTTCTGCTCTCACAGACACTGCCTACACTGTATAGTCACCACCGAGAACAAGAGCAACCTCTGAGGTTAATGGAAACCACCATGACCTTTCATACTACACCTTGCAAAAGAAAACACCCGTGGATGCAGTGGTGTTAATGAGATCTCCCTGCTGTGAGAACTGACAAGCACAAATGTTTGATGCCCTTGGATTATTTACACTTCACTAGGGCTGTGGCATAAGAAAAAAAAAATCACATTGCTGGATGTGTTCTTTCTGCCATTTGAGAACCTGAATTGACTTGTCCACAAGGAGATGGTGCTGGAAAGACTGAACGGAGAGAGAAGGTGCTGTGGGCACAGAGGAGGTTGTAGAAATAATGCTCTTCTCCTGTAAGGTTTGGTGAAACTAACTACTTACCTTCTCCTTGGGGACAACAAATCTAAAACCAGATAGTTCACGTTCCTCCTGACTATCACCAGCTCATGCTGCTGACATGATAATGTCACTGGGATTAACTGGTTTAAATGTTTTACCACCTTCATCTTTAACACTGCTACAGGTAGTAGATGTCTAACACCATGAACTTTCAGTATGTGGGTCACTATAAACTGTAATGTAAAAAAAATAAAATAAAATGCAAATACCCTCAAGAGAAAATGGTCATCCATCTTCATATACATTATGGCTCAAAGTCCAGCTGGAGAGCAGTGACAAGTGGTGGCTCTCAGGGGTCCCTGCTGGGGCCTGTGCTGTTTAACATTGTTATCAGTGCTATAGACAGGGGATGGAGGCACCATCAACAAGTTTGAAGGTGACACAGCTGAGTGTGTCTGTGGGTACACCAGAGGGACGGGATGTCATCCAGAGGGACCTAGACCATCTGCAGAGGTGGACACAGGGGAACCTCCTGAGGTTCAACAAGAGCAGGGTCCTGCACCTGGGATGGAACAATCCCCACTGTCAATCCAGGCTGGGGATGGGGGGATAGAGCAGCCCTGCAGAAATGGACATGGGGGTGCTGATAGACCAGGAGCTGGCCATGAGCAGCCAGGGTGTGCTGGAGCCCAGCAGCTAATCCATCCTGGGCTGCAGCAAGAGCAGTGTGGCCAGCAGATGGAGGGGTTTCTGTTGCTCTTCTCTGCTCTGGGCAGAGCTCCCCTGTAGCCCTGTGTCCAGCTCTGGAGCCCTCAGCACAGGAGGGACATGGAGCTGATGGAGCAGGGCCAGAGGAGGCCACAGAGATGCTCAGGGGGCTGGAACAGCTCTGCTCCCATGACAGGCTGAGGGACTGTCCAGCCTGGAGAAGAGAAGGCTCCAGGAAGACCCTAGAGCACCTTCCAGCGCCTGCAGGGAGCTGATCCAAAGCCTGGAAAGGGGCTGGTTCAAAAGGCCTGGAGTGAAAGGACAAGGGGCAAAGGTTTGAAATGAGAAAGGAGTCGACTGAGATGAGAACTAAGGCAAAAGTTTTTTCCCAGCAGAGTGGTGGCCACTGGCACGGGTTGCCCAGGGAGGTGGTGGAGCCCCCATCCCTGGAGACATTCCAGGTGGGGCTTGAGGAGTCTCTGAGCAACCTGCTCTAGTTGCAGATGTCCCTGCTCTCAGGAGGGGGGTTGGACTGGATGACCTTGAGAGGTCCCTTTCACCCAGACATTTCTATGATTCTATGATCATGTAGTAACAGCTTTTCTGAATTACTGCATCCCGTTCTGGTGTATGGGAGATACAAAAAGACCTGCAGAAATTATTTGGCTTCTAAAAAGCATGCGAGGCACATTAAGCTTAAAGCTAAACATATGGTGACTTAAAGCTAAACATATGGTGACCAAGGAGGGACACACTGCACCAGGAAGCAATAACTACTTCCAGGAAGCTTTACAATATAAGGCAGCAAGGAAAATCCAATTCCTGGAGAAAGGCTAAAGATAGAAAAGGCATCTTTCCTTCAAGACTGGTTTCTTTCTAGAAGAAGCAGAGTAATCGAACAAAATTCAGAGGCTGGAATTCTTGTATGGATACTCATGATTCCCAGAAGATTCATACAGCTGAGGGCAAAAGCTATTAACTCATGAACCTCTTGGTCACCCTCACAGGATATTTTGAAAGGTTTAGCTAGATTTGTCTCCTTACAATACCAAAAGCGTTTCTGGGTTTTGATAATAGATGGCATCAGAACTGTCCCTCCACCAGGACAAGGGCAGTTTCCCAAGACACCCTGAAGACTTTTCCAAACTAAAGATCCCTACTTCAAAAAACTAAAAGTGTTTCCATGAACCAACCCTGGATTCATAAGGTCATCCACAGAGGAGGAGTGGGGTTTATATTTCCATCCTTTAAGAGTGGTTCATTTGATAGCTCTCTGTACCTGCTCAGTAACCTTACAAAAACTCATGTGTCCATCTGTCATAGCTCAGAGATACTTCTTGCCTGGATTTCTTCTTTCCTGTGACTTCACAGACAGGTTACACATCTTTGCAGTTGACAGCTGTGATACCCTGAGGACAGCCTTTTCACCACCAGCTATGGGAGCTCCTGTCAAACTGGCACTGGCTCCTCACTGACCCCTGATTTTGATCTCATGTCTCAGCACACAGATGGTTGGGACTGCTTGGCTCTGCTGCCCAATGCCACCTGACCTGTGTGAATTGACCAGACTTCCACTTCTGCTCGTGCCACATTGTTCCCATCTCATCTGTCTGCTTATTTGGGACCCAAGCCTCTCTTCAGTTTCAGTATATGAATATTGGTTGCCAACCAATACAGCTCTGCCTCAACAGCTGTGGGTCTAACAGCAGGAGATCAAGAAGAAACAGCTCTAAATGACATCATAAAGTCCAGGCTGCCTCCTGCAGGAGCTCCTATTCTACCAGATCTCTCCCATTCCTAATAATCTGCAGTTTGGCTGTTTTAATCAAGCCCATTCCCATCACTCTGATTGAAATAAGCTGCTGATGTTGTTATCCAATATGACCACCTGGGAGGCATAACAAAACACACAACAACATTTATACATCTCAAACAAACACAGTTTAGTTTAGCATTGCAATCAATGGCTTCTTTTTTTTTTTTTTCTTTTTTTTTTTTTTACTATTTCCTTGAGGTTCTTGAGATTTTAGTATCTTTGTATCAGGAGATATAGGAGAGTTATCTCTTGATATGACAGCATGGTGATGTAAGTTACACCGTCAGCTACTGTCCTGGCCAATGAGGTCTGTTGGCTCCAGCCCTTAAACTCTTTATTGTAAAATCTGTATTTGATCAATCCAATTGATTGCACTCATGTTTTGTAGCCACTGAGGACACAGCTCCCACATTTGTCACACTGGAGAATTCAGTGTACAGACTGAAAAGCCCCAAAGTCTAAAGGTCACATCTCCTCTCGCTCATCAAAGGCTTCTGTGGTCTCACCACCCAAGTCCTCCTCTGAACCTCAATCTTGAGCTCAAGTGGGCTGAAGGTAGTGGAGGACACCATAACCCAAACAATGTGGCAGAGAGATCATCCTAATATCCTGAAGGCAGTTTTATGGCAATTAAAAATGCTTTAATCAAGCAGGAAGATTCACAATCCCAGTAAGCTGTGAAATGTATAAAGAGGAGAACTGAGGAATTAAGAATCTGATAACTTGCATCTTAAAACCTTATAACCTGCATCTGGTAGAACCCTTTACCTGATAACCCACAAGACTGCTGTGATATTTATAATAGCAGATGATTTTAAAAAACCCCAAAAGGTAGAAATCTGACCAATGGCTGATGCATAGGAACCAAAAATAAGCCACTATTAAACAGTTGGTTGACAGTGCACCTGAGTGGGTGTTTTCCATGGTCTGCAGCCCACCTAGTCCTCCTCTGGATGAAAGCACACGTCCCTGCAGCTCTGGGGAGTTGTTATTTCACCTTTACTCCTTGCAAATATTCACATCTTCCTTGCTATCTAGAAGACCTTCAGCAGTGCAATATGCATCAAAATGGAGATTTTAGCACCTAAAAAGCCCCAGCAAATAGAGATCTCTTGTCAGGCATCTACTCAGAGCAATATTGGATGCCATGAACGTGATCCACACTCTCAGTTGTACCAAGTACTGAGCTGAGCTCGTGATACCAGCTTTTATCTCCATGGAGTGGTTCTCTGGGCTGAAAAGCCTTGGTTAGCTTGGCTATTCCAACACAGTCAAGCTGTCTGCCATCAGAGTAGGGCTCATTTTTTCCAGAGCAGCCCAATGAACTCCCCTGGACAGTAAAAAAATTCCAGTTCCAAGCCACAACTTCAACTTTGTGCAGTGTTCAATCTTCACTGTTCACTGGTTTTGATAAGGCTGCTGCTCTTGTGCAGTCTGTCTGTCCTGCAGCTCTAATGCACTCACTCTCACAGTGTGCTTTCAGTTTTCATCTAATAAATCTCTCCTACAAAATGAGTTGTTGATGACTCTATACCATGAAAATTACTTGATTAAAAGATAAAGAGTAGTTCTAGAATACACATGGGTTGGTACTGCATATGTATGAATAAACACATGTCTATACAAATGGTATGAGCTAATGAAAAGCATATTAATGTCTATTTCAGTATCTTTAAGCACCAAACCTTTTACAAGGAGGTGATAACACAATAAACTGCAGAGCCATGCAGTGAAAGGTATTTACTGTGCATCTGCTGACATATAATTAGTTTTGTGCACTTGAGACATATCTCTGGAGACATGTAAATATATACAAGTAAAATCAGGTCGGTAGGATGTAGTCTGCAAGTTTTCCATTTGGTGGAAAGATTTATTCATTAGAGGAAGGCTTGTTTTCAATTTATATCAACAGCCTGAAGTTGGGTGTCAGATAAAGACTCTTGGGAGATGTCGAGTGATGACACAGTGAGAAAGGTGATCAAAGGTAAATAATAAACAATTTATGACACAGCTCTTCAGCTGTGCACAAGTCTCACCTACACATTTATACATCTCCTTTTTATTTTGCTGCATTCTCAGCTCTCAGACAGTAGACAAATGGATAGGTATCTGTAACACACCTACATGCAATGTATGTTGCAGCCAGACTTACCCCATCTTTCAGCTCCACAACCATGAACATGACACAGACTTTGAAATTTGCAGCTTTAACTGATATTAAAACCTTTGAAATTTATAACTGAGTGGTGCAGTTTGAACCTGTTGGATAAAATGCACTTGCATCCTGACTGCCTTTGTCTTTGAAGAGACTAAACTTACTGAGCTACAGCCCAGTGCCTCACAACTAGCATGTGTTTTGCAGTCAAGGGTTTTGGTTCCCCATCCTGAAATCAGTGATGGTTCAGTTGTCTCTACCAAGGGTCCCTAGAGGGTGAAATCTGTATTTATCCATTTTCTCATGTCTTCAAGAAGATACCTGTCTTTGTGCCACATTCAGATCCTTTACATGCCAAGTGCCTGAAGACTGCCATTACACACATGAAAAGCACAAAGAAGATGCATGAATAAAAAAGGCAACCAAAGCAGATAGGTAGATAGATAGGTAGATAGATAGGTAGGTAGATAGATAGATAGATAGATAGATAGATAGATAGATAGATAGATAGATAGATAGATAGATAGATAGATAGATAGATAATGGATGGATGGATGGATAGATAGATAGATAGATAGATAGATAATGGATGGATAGATAGCTATGCACACATACCTATATAGAATGAAGCATTTTTCTCTTTCTTTGAGTGAAAAGCTGCACCTTAAGTTGGTTCTTTTTGCAAGGAACCTTACCCTTCAACCAGCTGAGTGGAGGGCAGCATTCACACAGGACTGCCATGCAGCACAGAGCTGAAACAGGAATTGCAGCATTGCTGTAGCTCAGCAAGACTGGATGATTTTTGGCAGGTCAAACTCCACACTTCTGCTTGCATTTGAAATGCCATCAGCTCCACAGCTGGAGTGGTTTACATTCACCAAAACCATTTATATTGTGAATAAAATATGTAATTTATCCAGAGAGAGTTTTATTCCTACATGTGTAATAAATGTAAACTTCTTTTAATTCACTTTGTTTTTTTCTTTAACCCACTGGCTTCCTAAGATTTCCCCAGTACTTACTGAACTTGATACTACACATGACAGGATTTTTAACCTCTACCAGTGATGTTCCAGGAAGATATCTAAAATATTCACCCTATGCTTGTACCCAGACTTATGCAGATGTCCTGGGATGGCTGCAAAGCAATTTAGGCACAATTGCAGCCAGCTTCCTGACTATGCACATCGCTCTTCATATACCTGTCAGTCAACAGGATCCTACTACAAATCACTACCTGACAGGAGGGTGGAACCAGGAGGGGTTGATCTTCCAAGGAACAAGCCATAGGACAAGAGGAAATGGCCCCAAGTTGCCCCAGGGGAGGTTTAGGTTGGAGATGAGGAGAAATGTCTCCATGGAAAGGGTTGTCCAGGGCCTCTCCCAGGCAGTGGTGGAATCTCCCTGGAGGGGGTTCCAAGCCCTGGAGCTGTGGTGCTGAGGGCCATGGGGAAGTGGTGCCCTGGCAGTGCTGGGGGAAAAGTTGGACTCAATGATCTGAAAGGTCTCTTCCAACCCAAACAATTCCTGGTTCTGTTATGATTCTAGTAAGTACAGAAAGTGCAGCAGCACACCAGTACCTCACATATTTTCATATAAAAAGAGTGTAAAAAAGGAAAGTACCCCCATCTTACTCTAAGAGAACACTTCTAGGACCTGGAAAGATTCCAAGTTAAACTGTGTTTTCTTATAACACATATTATAAAGCCTTGGGTTAGATTCTCCAGTGTGTCCCAAGCACCATGTGTCCCAAGTATCGTGGTGTCCCCAGCATATTCCAGTGGTGGGGAATGGACACAGGACAGGGGCACATGGGGAGCAGTACAGAGCAGCCAAAGCAAACTGAAAATATCTTGTTGGGTTGTGGTTTGATTTTTGGTTTTTTTTTTTTCATCCAGCCTGTGGTTCACACAAACAGAGACCTCTGTGGTTCTTGCCTCGGGGGGTTGGTACCTGGTGCCTGTGTCACTGCCACTCTTCACTGCTCCGTCATCCGTGACATTAAAGGTGCCGGTCCAATTTGCCAATTCCTCTCCATTCTGCCAGCTAAACTGCAGCCCTCTAGCAAGAAAATGAGGCAGTTGATATTTTATATCATTCATTAGGTTAAGTCTATCAGCATGAGTTCCTTAACACAGAAATGTGACTACGACAGATTCATCAAAAACAATAAAAAGACACCAGAAAAAAAACATAGTTTTACTAGTGAAAAACACTAATTTGCAGTTCCCACGGACTCTACAAGCCCTTGGTTGAAGACAACACCAGACTCACCAACCAGAGTGGGAGGCCATTAATTACCTGTGCTCATAAACGACATATATATACCTGGGGGAAGGTGGAAATTCCAATCCCAGAGGTGCAAGTGCAAAAAGGTGGAGACTTAATGTGGAAAACTGCAGGGCCAAAGAAGTTAACCTTCCAACCTTCAAATTTACATCCATAGAAGTTGTTAAAACTGGTGGGCACTAGGTCCTTCCTCTGATTTTTTGGCCACCATGCTAGCAAAGGGTCTGTGATTTGATGGCTTCTCTAAATCACACTGTATTGGTTCTTATCCCTGTTTGGGAATATGATCTTTTTTTAAGCCAATGCCTACCACAATCACTGCTAACTCCTCGTTTCTCAAACTTCCATTAATTCCCTCCAAGACCCACAATACCTACAGACTTCTAGAAACCACAGCTCCAGCCTGGTAGAAACCCCTGAAGAAACACTTGACAACAAAAGTCAAACCCTTCCCTTAGCTCAAAAGTCAACGACAGAGCTTCTCTCAGGTTGTTATTTTTAACCTTCTCCATTTTAACCCAATTTCAGCAGCCTGGCAGCTGACTTGTGAACATTTGGTGCTGCCAATACTCCAAGTTAACTTCCCAGGATGGGCTGTGTGGGGACAGCCAGCAAGCAATCTGCCAACCTGCCCTGAAAGAAGGAAAGGGCAGCCAGGACCCCGATGGTTTCCTTGGTCCACAGGCTCATTACAAAGGCTGGAGGAGCTCTCAGGCCAGACCCAACCTCTAGTCTAATTGGCTGCAGTTATGAGCATAGGAAATGAAGAAGGAACAACATGAGGCATTAAAATAAAGCCTCTTTGCTTCTGACGGCAGGAAAGGGCAGTAGCTCTGAACAGCTCCAAAAACAAACAGTAAGAGTTTGTTTGTTCTGCTCTGCAACTTCTCGTCAGGGCTGATTTAAGGTAACCTTGCCTAACTTCAAAGTATCAGGCATTTCCACCTGAGATAATTGTCTTTATTCTTAAAAATCAGGAGAAATTGGGTCAGCACAGTTATCTTACGGAAAGATCCACCTTATCAAAGGCTGGCCTTCACTCCAGGGTGAACTGGCCCATCCTGTAAACTCCTCCTATCTGTAGTACAGGCAACCCTGGGATGCTTGTAGTGTGGGCACACCTGGCAGAAGGATCCCACCACCCAACTGAAGCATAGTGTGTGTCACCATAAAAAGTATATCTGACCCAGATCCAAGATATTTTGAAAGAATTTGAGAAGTTTATTCTTGTATGTTTCATGTCTTCTAAGCTTTTTGTGTGGGTTTGTTTTGTTGGTTTTTTTTTTAATTAGAAAACAGACTTTTTGGTAAAGGCATTTTGAGGGAGAAGGAATTCTGAAGAAGGCAGGTAGCCAATTCAAGTCTGAACTGAGGAAAAAGCTGCCTCCTGAACTGCCCCCTGCCCTCCCAAGCTGCATTCCTCCACAAGAACTGGGAGAAAAATGCTATGAAAATACTGGAAAAATTTCTTCTGAAACTTTCAAATGCATTGTCATTCCTCACATAGAATCATAGAATGTTTAGGGCTGGAAGGGACCTCCAAAGGTCATCTAGTCCAGCCCCCTGCAGTGAGCAGGGACACCCTCAACTAGACCAGGCTGATCAGAGCTTTGTCCAACCTCACCTTGAATATCTCCAGGGATGGTACCTCAACATGTTCTCCACAGGTCCAGTTTTGCTTTTTCAAAGATAAACTTTTTAAGTATAAAACCAGGAACATTCCAAATCCTCGTTTTGCTCAGAGGAGACCCATTCTGATCTGTTCTTAGCTAAACATATGTATGTAATTCTGCTTTGCAACAAGTGGAAGAGACCATGCTGATCACCATAAGCCTAAATATCTTCTATTCATCTTCTATATCTTCTGTTCATAGATCCATAGATTCATAGATATTAGGGGTTGGAAGGGACCTAGAGGATCATCTAGTCCAACCCCCCCTGCCCAAGCAGGATCAGCTAGACCAAGTCACCCAGGAACAGATCCAGGTGGGTCTTAAGTGTCTCCAGAGATGGAGACTTCACAACCTCCCTGGGCAGCCTGTTCTGTTCATCTCCTAGAGATGGTATCTTCTATTCAGCTTGAAGAGAGCTACTCTGGTGACCAGTGTGGAGAGTCACACAGGGTGTATAGGCTTTGCTATAGTGGCTGTAGGGTAATGCAGTGTTATGACTTGTCTGGGGGTCCCGCACTGTGTACATTGCTCTGGCAGTTTTAATCAGCTGAGGCTGCCCAATGTATGACTTCTGGGCAGAATACTGGTGTGAAGAAAACATGGGAAAATTCTCACTTTTACTAAGACACCTTCACTTATAGGCTTGTTGAAATAAAAGACTCGTGATACTTATGTACCACAGTATAACACACTTTTTTTTATTTGCCACACTGTAACTGGTAGGGAAACATGTTTGTTTTGAATGTTTATCCTTTTCTAAAAAGCATCAAAATATATGGACTTAAAAGTATGTTTAATTGATAAGGGCAGCACTGAATGATACAGGGAGAGAGAGCTGGAAGAGTGAGAAAACCAAGTTGTAACTATACTTTTTAATCTGATGTAAATTAGATATTATGGGCTTAGATATTTACTTGCAAACCAAAATAGAACATGCTAATCTAGATAAATAGCTGGTGTCTGTGTGTCCTTCAGAGGTGAACTCTCCAAAAGCATAGCCAATTTTTCAGGCAGGTGAAATGGAGAATTAAAACACTGAGTAATGTCCTTTCCCCTGGGTAGGTCTTCACCTGTAAGAGCTGGATGGAAATAAAGGATGGAAATATTCAAAGGAGGGGGTGAATCTGTCCATAAAGCTAAATAAATAAAAATTGCCCTCCTCCCATCAAGGTCTTTTGGTGTGTACTTCAGCTGAGGCACCAAGTTTAAAGGAGGACAAGCTCTCTTTGGGTGAGATCCAAGAGGAGATCAGGAAGACTAACAGTGAGGAATGTTAGACATGTCTTATGATGAACCACTCGAAATACTTAGCTTTGAAATGGCAGAGTGGAGGATCTCACTTAGGTACAAAAATACCTGATGAGAGCAAGCAAGGGCCTGGGTATGAGACTTCCATGTGGTTAAGGACACAGTGGTGAGCTGAGGTTAGGGTCAGGAGCCAGCTAAACCAGAGAGGGAAAGTGGACCAGACAGTGCTCTACTTCAACAGGTTGACACACAGACCTACATGTGCACAAAACACACCACCAAAGAAACAACACACAGCTTCTTGTGTGAGTCTGCAAGACCAAGCTGATGCTGCTCTGCAGTTTCTGGAATGATGGCACAATAAATCTCCTCCTGTGAGTAAGAACAACTCCCATAAATAATGGTTTGTAGGATTAGGACTGAGTAGAAATCAAAGATGAGACATTTAAAAATGCTGACCTGAATTAATTCTGCTCCTAACAAGATCACTGAGAGTTTTGCCCTTTGTTTCAATCAGCCTTCAGCTGGCAGATTTCAATTTTAAAAGCATAAAATTTTCTAATCCTCTCAGTTGTGAGTTCATAAAAGCTGCCTGGTCAAATCTGCAAACAGCCTGAGAAAAAAAAAGACTTGAACTGCTCTGCCCGTACATTTCTTTTGCATGTCACTGTAGTTAAATTCTACCTTGTTCACTCTCAGCACTAACTACATTTAAACAGGTAAACAAAGAAGAGGTAAATTAAGCTTCTGTGAATGAGAATTACAAGTGAAAAGCACAGGCAGGATGGAAAGACAAAAAAAAAAAAAGGAACAGAAAAAGAAGCAAAACACAAGAGAGGGTAAGGAAAGTTTAAAAAAAGGGGAGGAGAGCAGAGGAAATGACTTAGACACAGAGGTGTTCTATGTAATTTAGACAGTTAATGTCCCAGAGTATTAAAAAAAAAGAAAAAGAAAAGCTAAGTTTAAGCCTGGGATCATTACCAATGGTAGAACTCTGCCATGTGCTCAATTTGCCCTGATGTTATTTCCTTCTAAAATTAGCATGTTTCCCCAAGGTGTGATGATGATGATGACAAGGGAGGCATCTCTAAAAGCTGCACTGACACTCCTAGTGCACAGGGGCTTTGTTTTGATCATTCACTGTCAGGAAGTCTCTCACCAGGGTTTATGGTTTAAGTTTACCATCAACCACAGGACCTGCCCCCGACAAACAAAGAAATCCAGTTGAGTTGGATGCCTCAGCCACAAAGACCTTGAGTTTCAGAGCAATGTCACAGCAATATTTCGATTCTACTTGGTAACTCTAAACGCTGAATCAGGATGTGGTCAGATAAACGCTGGCACAGCCCAAGGATGGCAGGAGGGGGGTGGAAACCCAGAACACTCACGGAGCAGCAGTAATTCCAAAGGGCTTGTCAGGAGGCAGCAGTGAGCAAAGCAAAGAAACCCTGTTGCTGCAAACTAGACAAGAAGCAACCCCTGCATACTTGGGGACTTCAACAGCCTTCCAGTGCCTGCAGGGAGCTGATCCAAAGCCTGGACAGGGGCTGGTTCAAAAGGCCTGGAGTGAAAGGACAAGGGGCAAAGGTTTGAAATGAGAAAGGAGTCGACTGAGATGAGAACTAAGGCA
>JAOEGS010020167.1:19581-31109 GCA_025447755.1 Corythornis vintsioides
GGGTTGGAAGGGACCTAGAAGATCATCTAGTCCAACCCCCCTGCCAGAGCAGGATCACCTAGACCAAGTCACCCAGACACTGGAGACAGCAGCTCACTGGCATAGACACCTGGTGCAGCACAGGTCCCATGAGCAGCCTCACCCCAGCATCTGAGATCTGGCTGAGCTGATTGCTTTGCAGCTCATCTTTCCAAAATTAATATATTTATCACCAGGCCAAGTTTCCCCACACTGCACTACGTTCTTCGGTGTGAACACAGAGCCCCAGGAGCACAGGGGACAAGATGATGAGCACAGTGCCATTTAGAGTCAGTGCCTATACCCAGGATCAGCATTCCCTCTCCCCATGCCCATCACAACCTCCTCTTGCCATTTCTGCACGGCCTTCAAATTGTTGATTGCTCAAGATTTTCAGCTAGGGCTGTGAAAAAAGCCTAGCTTTGGCTGTATTGGTTCCTGCAGAAAGTGTCATGGATCTACCAGGGACAAAGACTGATTTTAAGGTTTCATCATGAGAAATAAAGCATAAAACTAACTAAATGAAGAGGACGTGGAAGGACAGTGACTTCAAAAAAAATGAAAAAGCAAAATGGATGCAAGCAATAGAGGGCAAGGATGCCTCAAAGAAACGAGGGGTTAAGTCCACAATTTTCCTGAGGGAGGCATGGACTGCTGAGCAATGAATACACTTGAATTAAAAAATGAGAAATTAAATGAAAAAGCAATCAAGGGTAAGAATGAGGCGCAGGGAAAGTAAGAAATATAAAGCTCTGCAGAGCGATTATGTCTGAAACCACATCCAGCCAGTGTAAGGATGGTCAGAAAACTCCAATCAGGTCAATAATAGAAGTGAATTGCCAGGAGGCTGGGCTGCCAGGCTGGGCACAGAGGTCAGTGGTGAAGGAGAGGTCAGTGGTCAAGGATGTGGTCACTCACAGCTGGGGCTGTGGAGGACACCTCAGAACAGAAAGGCTGGGCTCTGGGTTTCTGCAGATGTAGGTAAGATTGAATTTTGCACAGGCCCATACACACAGAATCATTTTTGGGTGAAAAAAAACCAAAAGCTTTCAGATCATCAAGTCCAACTGTTAACCCAGCACTGCCAGGGCACCACTGCCCCATGGCCCTCAGCACCACAGCTCCAGGGCTTGGAAATCCCTCCAGGGATCATGGGGACTCCAGCCCTGCCCTGGGCAGCCTGGAACAGCCCTGGACAACCCTTGTAAGGAAGAACATTTGTCCTAATCTAAAACTCCTGGACCTAGCCTAGATATTCAGCTGTCTGCATGGACATAAGTATACCACCATAGACCAAAGGTAGACTGAAGCAAGCTGCTACTGAGTGTTATGTGAATTAGAATTAGGAATTAATTGTCACTGTATTAATCACTGAGGATAATGACCACCTTTTGGCTGGTAAGTGGGACACCTTTATAATTCAATACTCCAGGGCAAGAAGCTCCTGCAGCTCAACATCATTCCAACCCTAAGCAAATCAACCACTCCTGTGCAGGGTGGGCTTGTGGGGATTGACTGATGGGCTGCTGGGTGGCCACAGCCAGGGGAAAATGGGCAAGTGTCTGGTAGGTCACTCACAGCCCCTGTGGCTTGAGCACAGGGCCATGGTGTAACACATGAGGGAACAACACACTCAGGAATAATGCAATTTGCTCATCTAAAAGCCTGAAATAACTGACTTTCATTATCTTAATTTATTGCTATTTGGGGAATAGAGGACTGGCAATTCACTGGCTAGATCAGCAAGGGGTTTTGTCATCTTAACAGCAGAGGTGCAACACCATGATAGAAATAAAGCAAGAGCAGAGGGAGCAGGGATTCCAACACTGCCTGTTTATTGCCTCAGAGACACAGAGCAGCACTGCCAGGGAGTGCAAGAGAGCAAAAAGGTCACTTTAAGGTGATGGCCATATCCACACATACATGTATTGGTGTATACAAGGCTTTGCCATCTCCTGAAGTTCCCAGATCCTCATCTCTGCTGAAGAAAACCAACCAAAACCAAGACCTACCCTGCAGCCTCATCAGGGATTCAGAGAGGTGACTCACGGGCTAGCATTTCACTGTGGTTGAAAGAGGGGGGGACACACAGAGTGTTGAGAGATCACTCACTAGGTGACCTTCAGCTTATGTCCCTCAATGAAGAGTATTTAAATGGAAAGAGACTTTAAACACACTGGGGTTGGGTTACAGTTAACATCTGCACAGGGTTAACACAGGAGCACATGCCAGGGATGGGGCAGAAGCTCTCAACTGCCGAGAGTTGGCTGTAGCTCCTCAAGAGCCAAGTTTAGGACAAAATACAACTCAGTGTCCGCGTCACAACTACTGTGATGCCAATGTAAGCAAGATATAAAATACAGAAGGTATACAGAGAAGACATATACAGGACGATCAGGGGATCAGGCCCAGCCAGCCCATGGGTTTATAAGAGGCAGGGCCTGCTTGATGAACCTGATGTCCTTTCATAACAAAATGACCTGCTTAGTGGATGAGGGAAAGGCTGTGGATGTGTCTACATTGACATGAGTAAAGCCTTTGACACTGGAGAAACTGGCTGCTCATGGCCTGGACAGGCACACACTTCTCTGGATAAAAACCAGCCTGGAGAGCCAGGCACAGAGACTGGTGGTGAACTGAGTTAACTCCAGTTGGTGACTGGTCACGAGTGGTGTCTCCAGAGCTCAGTGCTGGGGCCTGTTCTCTTTAACATTGTTATCAATGATCTGGATGAGGGGAACAAGGCACACTCATAAAGTTTGTAAACACCATCAAGTTAGGTAGGAGTGTTGATCTGCTGCAGGTTGTGAGGATCTAAAGAGGGAGCTGGACAGGTTGGATTGATGGGTTGAGGCCACTGGGATGAGGTTCAACAAGGCCAAGGGCTGGTCCTGACCTTGGGTCTCACAACCCCCTGCAGCACTGAGCCTGAGGCAGAGCAGCTGGAAACTGTGTGGTGGGGAAAAGAGACAGCACCTGGTGGGGTGCTGGTCAAGACACAGCTGAAGATGAGCCAGAGTGTGCCCAGGTGGCCAAGAAGCCACCAGCAACCTGGTTGTGCCAGCACTGGTGTGGCCAGCAGGAGCAGGGCAAGGATTATCCCCCTGCACTCGGCACTGGGGAGGCTACCCCTGGAATCCTGGGATCACTTTTGGGCCCCTCACTCCCAGCAGGACCTGGAGGGGCTGGAGTGTGGCCAGAGAAGGGCAATAGAGTTGGGGAAGGGTCTGGAGCAGGAGTGTGGGGAGAGGCAGCTGAGGGACCTGGGCTTGTGGAGCCTGGAGCAAAGGAGGCTCAGGGGAGACCTTCTGGCTCTGCCAGCTCCTGACAGGAGGCTAGAGACAGGGGGGATTGGGCTCTGCTCCCATGGAACAAGCCATAGTACAAGAGAAAAGCCTCAGGTTGCTCTAGGGGAGGTTTAGTATAGACACGAGGTGAAATGTCTCCATGGCAAGGGTTGTCCAGGGCTGTTCCAGGCTGCCCAGGGCAGGGCTGGAGTCCCCATGATCCCTGGAGGGGTTTCCAAGCCCTGGAGCTGTGGTGCTGAGGGACACGGCTCGATGGTGCGCGGTTGCAGGCAATGATCCGAGGCCTCTCTTCCAGCCGCAGCCACTCTCATCCTATCGATGCAAAACCCAGAACACGCGTCCTGGGGGGCGGGGCGGGCTCACCCCCCAGAACTACAGCTCCTCCCCCAAAAAAACCCACAAATCCCATCAGACCCCGCGGCTGCGCGGTCGCCAGTAGCGGGAGACTCAAGATGGACATGCAGCAGCAGCTCGAGCTGGTAATGGCCGGGCCCGGCTTGGCCCGGCCCGAGCGCGGTTCTCCTGGGGGTGGCCCCGTTTCTAGGCTGGGCCTGGCTGACCCTCACCCCCACCGGGGGTTGATCCTAGTCGTCCTGGCCCAGAGTCGAGCGGGGGAGCGCTGAGCGAGGCGGGTGCCGAACACCCACCCCCACCCTCCAGGCCCGGCCCTGAGCGGGCACCGGCGCGGAGCCGGCCCGGGTGCGGTGCTGGAGCTTCGTCCCCGTCCCGCTCTTCCCACCGCGTCTCTTTGGGTCCTACACGAGGCGCCCGGGCGGCTGCGCTGAGGGCTGGGCCCGCTCGCCATGTTGTTTGTTTGGTTTAAAAGTGGAGACGAGCCCGCGTCGTTTTCTCTGCCCTCTGAGCGCTGGGGGCAGGCGAGGCGCGGTCTCCGGCCGGGATTTGCAGCACTTAAGTCTGTGCTGAACTCATTTTATCCCGGGGTGCCAGCCCGAGCTCCCTGACCTGTGAGCACAAGCTCACAGCTGGTTGAAGGTGGTGGGTTATGAGGACCTCGGGTGCCTGAAGTTTTTGTTTTTCAAACTTTTCTCCCTGGAGAGTGTGTCAAAAAGATCTAATTCCTCATGTGCTCATGAGCTTGGCTTTCTTGCAGGCAGCATTGGAGTTATTAGTGTTGTTTGCTTCTGCAGACTGGGTGGTTTCCACTCACCCAGACTATTCAGGTTGGTGGTGCCTATGTGCAATGTGTGTAGCTGAGATGCTGGTGTGTGGAAGAATAAAGGGCATCCTGAAAAAGGGAGTTGGACTAGGTGACCTTGAAACGTCCCTTCCACCACAAAACATTCTATCCTTTTATGAAGTGTTGTTTAAAGTTGTGAGACTTAGTCCTTTTCCATCAGGTCAGTTGGATAACCTGAGACATTAATTTGTTACCTCGGTGCTGAGCTACCCTGTGTTCAGTTGTTGTCACTGTCCTACCCCCTGAGAGCACAGTCTTGATCTCTCTCCATTTGTGATTTTCTTTTCAGGGGTAACCCCTGTGCTCTGCAGAGCCTGTGCCTGCTGTAGTAACCCTTCATTCCCCACTAGCCCCTACAGTCTGTTCCCAATGATTGTTATGCTTTTACCTCGTGCTGCTTTAATGCAGTTTTGATTAGCTGCCCCAATACTCATTTAAACATAACTTGGATCATTAGTGTGTCTGTAATGCACAGGCCACGTGAATGAAAAGATAAAATTCTATCACTTGGAGGTAAAATAAATGTAGATAATTGGGGGAGATTAAAAGGGAAATGGTTTTCTAAACCTCAGAGAGTGTTTCAGCATGAGACAAGGGAAGTTGTCCCCCCCCCTTTTTCCACCCCCTGGTGCAGTAAGACTTGCTCTTCAGGAACGCAGAGCTCAGAGCACTTTACACATCTATCATACCTATTTTCTGTCAGTTCACTTGACTGTTTACTGGTTGTTTGGTTTTTTTTCCTCACCCCCTTCTCTGCCAGGTTAATTTATGGCTAAAGCAGATTTATAGGAGATGTCCCATTCTGCCATACGAGGTGAATGCAGAGACAGTTGCTTTCCTGTATAGACTTGCAAAATCCATAATGGCCAAAAAGAGGGATATGGTTTTGCAGATTGAGGCCATGAGGCACAGGGCAGCAGCACACAGGAAAAATGGTGAGTCTGAAGCTGCATTTCCTAGTTCTGTCAAAGCTTTTCTTGGTGATCCTGAAGGTTGTCCTTTTTTTTTTCTAAATCTCACAATATAGATATACAGAGATCTGAGCAATTACTGTAATGCACTAAGCTTGTGTTCTGATCCAGCTTGTACAAAAATGCATTGCATCCCGTGCCTTCCTTTCAGAAAAAATTATGGTGACATAAGGCTGGTCAAGAGCAATTTTTTAAACCATCTTACAACGTGCTGTAAATATGGAGAGGAATATGAATTCCCAAAACCTCCTTTGCCTGCTGGGCTGCGTAGCACAGCATTGAAAATATTGTCTGGATAGGCAGGGAGGCAACCCTGCAGCTGATTTCAGAGCTCAGGCTGGTGCTGATCCACTGTTACAGACAGCACTCAAGGAGCTTGAAGCACTGAAGTGATGAAGTTACGCTCAAGTTGTCCAGAGTGTTTGATAACGTGGGGTTTGTGGAGCAAGTGAGTGGGTTGGGGACCACAATAAGTGTGAGAGAATCCCACCTAGGGTTTAAAGGAAGAGTACTAAGGAAAAAAATGACCATTTTGGGCTGTATTTGTTTTCTAGCTAAATATCTACAGGTCTTCCTGACACAACGCCTGGGTATCTTCCCCTCCAGGCTGTCCAAGGCAGCCACCTACTGCCATAACACCCTGGTGAAGAGTGCAAAGTTGCTTCAAATAAACAGCACTTCTCTTGCCAGGTAACTACCCCCACTGCATCAGAAGTGATGAACTGTGCTCTTTCCCTCTGGTTCTTCAGTTCAGCAGTTTCAAAACTGACTTTCACACCAGGAGTCTTGCTTCCCTGCTTCTTCTGCACCCTTCTTGCAGCTTTGGAGGGTATGGTAACTGAGCACCAGTCTCTAACTCTTGATTATCCCATCAAAGGAAGTCTCTGAAGCCTGAGAAGTGCCCTGGCCAAAGTTAAGGCCAAAGTTAAAGCCAAAGTTAAATCCCTTTTTCTTTTTCCACCTCTGCTTCTGTGGTCATTGGCTGCAGGATGCAACTGAAACTTTAATCGGCCTTTCAGTCTTAGCTCCTCATTCTCCCCTCTCTTACCTGGCCTCAGCTAAGGTGAGGACATTTCCTTAGCCACAGAGAAACAGCAGCTGTTGGTCTGCTCTGCCTGGGCCCCTTCCCTTAGTCTGGCTTTGACCCCTAACACAACAGACTTGTACTGAGCACTGGAAGTAAAGAAGAGCCAAAATCTTCCTCGAAACCCAGATTTTGTGTGCTACCCAGGAGCTTTGCTCTTGCATCTCTTCTCCTGAGCTGGAGAATAGTTAATATAATAATTTTGAGTTTTGGAGAGCTGACTACTGAGCATTCTCCCTGAATCTCTCTTTTTTTTCCTAGCTTTTTCAATGCCATCAGTGATAGGACTTTGAAGTTGCATAAAGTGAAATCAAGAAACAGAAAAACATTCCTGAAGCTGATGAAAATGAGAAACAAGATTGCTACAGTGCTGATATTGGAAACTAAGTTACAGAAGTGAGTAAGGGCTTAGAAAAGGGAAGGGTGTAAGAGGTGCTGCTGGTCTATGCCACATGGAACATTGGGTGGGATAACAACTGAATTTTCATGGTTTTGACACATTTACTCATGATATTTGGAAGTGTCTATCAAAAGCCATGTTCTGTGGGTAGACTTGGTAATCAAATGAAATCTGGGGTCCATCAAGCACATTATTTCAAACCAAAAAATGGTCTGCAGGCTGTTTTCAGATACAGGTTGGCATCTTACACCTTCACCTGGTGTTGAAGGTGAACCTGATTTTTCTTACCACACTTAGCATGGGCTTAGTCAGAGAGTGCCAAGAACAACAAAGACTGTTGCCAGGTAAGAATTTCCTTTAGTCACTGTGTGGGAGACTTTAAAGAGAACAAACAAACAAAAAAATTAAGGTAAAAATCTGTATCAAGTCCATTCCCTAGAGGATGTAACTTGAAGTGTTTGATCCTAAGCATAGTTGATCCTAAGAATAGCAGGATCAGTGACTGCCCTGAGTGGGGATTGGCCCAGATCATCTCCACAGTCTCCTCTCAGTTTATTTATTTTCTGTTTGGTTGGTTTTGTTTATGTTGTTTGTTGTTTTTTTTTTTTGTGGTGGTGTTGTTTTGTTTTGGGGTTTTTTAAGTAATAATTTAGATGCTGCTGGTAGCAGAGACACAGACCTGTGTGCTTTGTGCAGGTTTGCTTTGTCCTCTCTAAAATTTGACTTGAATAGCAGGTCTCTAAATGAACTAAGCAGTTATGTAGAAGCCATAACTTTTTGCCTTTATGCAGATGGCTTTTCCCTTGGCCATTGTTTTGTTGTTTTTTTTTTTTTAATTCCCTGACTTTAGGGACTCTGGGTGGAATATCTGTGAATATTTCCACTTGGAAATCTCACAGGGAGATGCAGATTTTTCCTGCATTCTCTCCCTTCTCACGTGGGTTGTATTACAGGGTTTAGCTTGAGCATAAATCATTGTGTTTTTGTACTGGTATCTCCTTGAATGTAAAAGTTTCTTTCTGGTTTGTTTTGTTGTTTTGTTGGTTTTTTTTTTAAGGGATCTTAACAAATTTGAGAATATTCTGGAAGTGAGAAGGGCTGCATGGGACAGGGAGTTGAATCACTTGATCTTCTTTAGAAGAAAAATTCAGGAATTGGCATTAAGGGTCAAGAATACTCAGGTAGGTGGAAGGAATTTTCTAACAAGATGTTGAGAGGGGATGTCACAGTCATGGTTGTTAGGCAGAGATGTCCCAGAGCTTACTGAACTCCAGGGTGGAGGACTTCTGAGCTAACAGGGCAGCACATGATTAACATTTTGGTTGTTCCTGGTGTTTTCATGGCCTCTCCTTAGGGCATTCTCTGATAAATGCACAAGGAAACTTTCTTCATTCTCACTGAGAACTGTATTAGCTCAGGCTACCTTGTGCTCACAAGCGTACAGGCAGCCACCAGTAGAGCAGCTGATTCACTGAGGCAGATTATGTGTTGAAATTCTGAATATACCCCTTTTTTTTTTTTTAACACTAATGAATGAATAAACACAAGAAGGTGGAAGTTGTGCTGTTGTCTTCACCTTTCCTACATGGTGGACACATGAGTGCTTTATTTAAGCCTTGGATGCTGTGTGACACTTTGACACACATGCAATAGGAAATATTCTGTTGGAGTTGATGAGATTTTACTCTTCCCAGCCTTGTCATGTGCTGCTCTTCCATTAGTTTTCTGGAAATACTTGTTATGCTTGATAGAAACTTTAGTAGCAACTGATTTTATATGCCAGCTCTAGCTGTGGTTCCAAGCACAAACTTCCACTGTTGGGTGGCTCTGCACCTGTTTAGATTAAAACCCAAGGAAATGGGATAAAACCCAGGGAAATGATCCCTGTTAAGATTTGTGGTCAGTTATGAACGAGCTCTTCCCTGTTTTCAGAATGATCTTATTGCCATGGGGCTGAACGAGTGCTTGACACACGAGTCACTTATGAAGATGTCTGAGGTAGGTCTTCTGGTACCACATGGGTGTTTCTGCAGTGGAGGGACCAGGCTTTTCTCTTGGTTTCAGGAAATTCAGGTTTTAAAAAAACAAAAACAACAACAAAAAAACACAACAAAACTAATGGTAAAAAGAAGCACAAATAAAAATACCTCTGAACTGGGGTGTGTTGGGTGGGTTTGTAGTTTGTAACTGAGAAGGATCTATGGGTGTCTTTTTAGGGTTGGAAGTGGGTTTGATTTAGACTTGAAGAAGCTTTTCTGCTGGACTGTTTGAGGGGAACAATTGGAAGCTTTGGGGTTTGTTGGTTTGTTTTTTTTTCTGTCTCTTGTTTTACCCTCTGCTCTCTTTCTGCCTCTGTAACTGGGAAAATACCCTACTAGAGAATTTCCATGGAATGAATTCCCTACCACTGAGAGAAATCAGGCAGCCCATGACCTGCCTCCTCTCTGTGATCCATGTTATAAACAGGGTGGATATTCTGTGGACTGTCTTGTTACATGGCTGCTTCTGTACTGAAATTACTTGGTAGAAAGACACGGGTGATTCTTTGTGTGAAACAAACCTGCTTTCAGACTCTTCACAAGGTCAAGTGAAATCCACATCCTGAAGCACTGTGCTTCTGATTTGTTTTTTGGGGTTTTTTTTATGTTGTTAAGACTTCTTAGCTGCATTGAAAGCCCAGCAGGATAACTTTTTTTACAGGAAAAAAACCATGGAGTTTAGGTTACTAGCTCTAGACTCTTCATCTTTGTGCTGAAGCATCCGTGCACACGTGTGACACGGATTTGTGTTCTGCCTGCACTCACCACGTGTTTAGCATTTGCCATCACTGCAGTGAGAACTTGGCCTTGTTCCCCACTCCTTGTGCTGCCTTTTCCAGCGTCAGTGCAGCTGAGCAGTGACAACAGGATCCCTGGAAGCTGTCGTGGTTCTCGTGAAGCAGCAACGGGTTGCAGTGTTGACATTGCACAGGGTTTCAGGGGAGCAACGGCCAAAAAATGACTCCTGATGGGAGCTTTACATCCCAAAAGTCATGGGCAGTGTTTCTAGACTTGCCATCTCCTAGAGCTGGAGCATGAGGGCAGGTTTGACTCCCTGACAGCTCTGTGTCTGCTCGGCCAAGAGCTCAGTGAATTGGGCAGCACAAGCAGCCTTGTCTTGGAACTGCTTTATGGTTTTCACTCCTAAGTAAAGGGTTGTGAAAGGTGCTCAGTTTTCAGCCTCAAGATTGTTTCAACAAGCAAAGCAGTGTATGGGGAGTCTTTTTTTTTTTTTTTTTTTTTTGCTGCTGCATCTGCAGAGCCACAGGCATGAGAATGAATCCTCTTCCTTGGGGCTCAGTTCTTTCTCTGGCCTACAGTGGAAATTTCTGTCTGTTGGGTTTTTGTTTGAAATACTTGATCCTTTCTCAGAGGTGAGGTCAGGAGGTTATGCTGTAAGAAAAGGTATCTGAATTTGCCTTCAAAACAAAGAAAAAGTAGTTTAAAGTTGAACTGTTTTTTGCTGACTGACACATGAATTAATTGCAGATATTCATTTTTCCATGGATTTTAAGACTGATCATGAAAATTCTCACCAGCTCCTGTGAATTCTGAAATACTGTAGATAATTGTGGGTCTGTTTCATTGACTGACATTACTTCTGCAAGTAAGAGTATAATCTGTTTTGCTCTCTTTACAGAAACTGGCTGAAGTGAGGAAGACGACTAAGTCTGTACGGGAGGAACTTTCAAACTATCAAGATTTAGCTCCTGTAATTATTTTTCCACTGTTCTATTGTATTGTAATCTGAATGTAAAGGGTATTGTGATGGTTTCAGTGGGAAGGTGGATGTGCCACAGATCTGTTCAAGGTGTAAACAGAAAACTATTGAACTGAAGGCAGATGAATCTATTTACAGATGAATAAAACAGATTAATATACTTTAGATTAATAAGTTATTAATCTAGTCAATAATTCAAAGACAATCAATAAGGTGTGCCTAGAACCAAGTTTGCCTTCTAACAAAATGCTCAGATTTGTTGGGTGAGCTCAGTATTAAGGTGAATTATTTAGAAATTGGACCAGGAAAAGTGGAAGAAAGTATAATCCTTTAGTATAACTTTTTAAATCTATATATTTACTGGCATATTAGTGGATGCAGCACATCGTGCAGAGGTTGTTCTGAGCACAATGTGTCTCCCTCAATACTGCTGTCTCCCTCCTAGAAGAAAAGGATAAAGGGAGAGGGTGGTAACTTACTCCAAGAGGCATCTGCCTCCTTTCGTCTGGAGAAATAGGAGGTTCAAACTGGACTAAGTTCTTCAATTTCCCTCCTTTCCATCTTGCTGTGATTTGAGACAGGGCCCTGATGCCTTGCTTCTGGGTGAAGGAAGGTTTATCTTTGCAGGCTTGTGCTTTGGAAAACTCATGCATGGTTACATTCAAAATCCAGTTTCTCAACTGGTATGTTTGGAAAATTGCTAAAAATGTTTTGGTCTCTTTTTTTTTTTTTTTTTTTTTTTTTTTTAACTTTAATTCCTTTATACATTTTTTAAAAACATAATTGCCCC
>JAOEGS010020167.1:33264-44173 GCA_025447755.1 Corythornis vintsioides
AGCCTGAGACTGATGCATCCTTCATTTTTATGTCCATGGGAGACAGGAGCTGCCACTTCTCAGCAGAAAGGAGCCAAAGTGCTTTTTTTTTTTTTTTTTTCCCTGGTGGAGGTGGAGGAGCTCTCTTTAAGGCTCATGTGATTAAAAAAGAATAAATAATTAAATGAAAGGAAACAAATCATTACAAGCTGGAATTAAAAAAATAAAAAATAAAAAATCAATCAACCAATCAATCCAAATTAAGCAGTTTCCCAGCCAGAGTGTATGCAGATCTCCCTGCTTGAGCCCCTTTGAGGGCAGATTGTTCAGAACCAGGCTCCCTCCTTAGCAAGCCTGGGAATTGGACATCATCACCCTTTTGTCCATTCCTTGCAGCCTGCCTGTGACAGGAGAGGCTCCCAGGGCACAAGGCAGGGCACAGACTCTCCACAGAGATCACTCACTGGAAGAGTTTTAGTTGCATCTTCCCATTGTTTTATCTTTACTGCCATTCTTCACTTCAAATTGTACTTGGGAGTTATTTTTAATTGCTCTAATCCCCTAATTTCCATGTAGAAAAGCAAGTATTGGTAGGGCTGCAAGGTAACCAGGACAAATATGGGGGGGGGGGGAAGGAAAAAAAGATAAAATAAGGCAAGATGAGATCTCAACTGGTCATAAATTCATCCTCTCACCACAAAGGCAGCCAACTACTACCCTTGCCTACCTAACAGGTTCCTGAAGTCCTCAGAGATGAAAGATTTTTATACCCTCTCAGTAGCCTTCCTCTTTAAAAGTTTTCCTTCATGGTTAAATCCCAGTATTTCCTGCTGCAACTCAAGTCCATGACTTCTGATCATGTTCTAAGTCTTTCCAGATACGTGTTTATTACCTTCCACTTGACAGAAATAGCTTGGCTATTTCCAGACAGTTATCCTATCCCCCCTCCATTCTACCCAAGCCAAACAAACACATTCCCTACACCTTTGCCCACTCTTGCTGCTTCTCTTTGGCTCCTTCCAGGTGAGCATCATCTTCCTGGCAGCAAGGTGCCCAAAAGCAGAGGCCCCACACACACAAACACACACCAGCCATGGCCTCCCTGCTAAGCAAGGCACACAAACTGCTCTGTGGATAAAAGACAACACTCCTGTCTATACATATTAATGTCATGCTTGCTGCTCCCCCCCACAGAGAGAAACATTCCCTGATCTGTCAGCATTTTGCTCCTTCTTGGCACAAGGCAAACAACTCCATGAGTTGCAAAACAGGCCAGGGCCGAATGGTTCATCTCCTTCTGGCAAAATGCAGCTAAATTCCCATTAAAAAAAAAAAAACAAAAACAAAATACTCCACAGCAGCTGCCTACACTAAGTGAAACCCACCCACCCCAGAGGGTGTGAGAGAAACACTCCCCTGTGTAAAAACTTCACAAGCCTCAACATGTCGAACTAGGCTCAAGGAAAATAAAACTCTGAGTGGGTCAAGGTGAAACACTTAGAAGATTCCGCCCCCCCCCCCCCACTGGTGTTTGCTGTGAAAAGAGCAGTACTGGTTTCACACCAAGGGCTGATGTGCTCCAGGACAGAGTAGCCTCAGGAGTCATTCGTGAGAATGCAGCAGTTGAGAAAATAAAAGTGCTCCCCACTGTTACGTGGAGCACTTAAAGACTCAGACTCTCATTTTAGGAACTGCATCTGCACACTCAAGTTTTAAGTTTTAAGCAGTGAGCTGCCTTAAGCCAACCCCTCAACCCCCTTTCAGCTTGGACCTACACAGGGTGAAAAGCCTGTAAGGCAAATACTGATCCGGGGCAAACAGCTGCTAAAAGTCAGCATTTTTGCTTAAGTTAAGCAAGACCTGGGGTTTTACAACAGCAGAGGCTTCAAACAACCCGAGGAACACGCATTCTGCCTACCGGTCTCCATTGTTAACAACCTAACAGGCATCACAAATGCTGGATACACCTTCCCAGCCTGACAAGGGGTGGTTTGAGCTGTCACAGCAGCACGGCTGCATCTCTTGCCTCCCATCCAGTCCCAGCACACAACTTTCCCTCTATCCCCTCCAATCCCCCCCCACACCCCCCTTACCTTTTGAGATAGTTTCTCCCATAGAGGATCTGCTGCAGCAAGGTGACTACGGCAAAGGCGCAGATGAAGATGAAGAACAAAGTTCTGTTCCCTAGCAAGTCCCTGCTGGAGGAAGGGTCGGTGTATCCCATCCTGGAAAGCCCCTGGAAGCTCCTCTGGGTAAAATTCAGTTCATCGTCGCCTTCATGCCCGTTGGGCTGGGGAGAGGAGGGGGACGGCGGCTGGCTTTCCTGTGAGCAATCCAAGGACAAGGTATCCCATTGTTTGGCCCCACTGCCCCTTCCTTGCCCCTCTTGGATGTCAGCGCCAGGATTGTACGCAATCCCTCGCTTCCATGGTAAAGTTTCCAGGAGAATCAGACGTGGGTAACATCTGAAATCATCTCCCTCAGAGCTCTTCCAGCGCGGGCAGCCTGTGCTGTGCAGGAGGCATTCTGTTCCCTCTAAAGCCTCTCTTGAAAACCCGCTGCTAGCAATTATCTACTTCAATCCCATTTTCATATTCCAGATGGGGGAAGCTGCAAAGAAACCGGAGGACTGCAGCCAATGGCAAACAGAGGGCTCCGGCAACCTGCGTTGGAAACACATCGTCGTCAGCTCTTCTCTGCTTCTGCTCAGTGACTCCCAACGAAATGTGCTTGCGAGGAGACGTGACTGGGGTGTGCTATTATTGAACCAGCATGCAAAGATCATGAGGATTTCATTCAGTCCCCCTGCAGTAAAAAAAAAAATCAAACAAACAAACAAACCAAACAAAAAAAAAACAACAAACAAACAAAATCAACCAACCAAACCAACAAACCCCCAACCCAACCCAGCAGCAGCAATCCGGGCTTGTAAGGAGAGCTGCATTTCCCACGGCAGCCGGTGCCCCGTGGCATTTGCATGCAGCATGCAGTGCCTCCAGTCACACACCCCCCTGGATCTCCTGGGCTGCCGTGTTTCCCCCCGGTTACTACTCCAGAGTAAGCACAAGCAAGGTCACCGTGCATCCCTTCAAGGACAGAGCTCTCAGCCCCTGCATGCTGATTTATTGGAGGCTCGGAGTAGCCTCACAGCCGCAGAGAGGGAGACTGCCTCTCAGTGCGGGCTTCAAGAGCCATTCATTTAAAGAGACAAATATTCTAATTGTTCCTCCGCCAGAAACAGTTCCCTTCTGGAAGGGCAAAGACACGGGACTCTGTCCACGGCCACCCTAACTCCTCTAAAAAAAATCCCCCCCCCCGCCCCATTGTCAAGGGAGGTTTGATTCAGCCCCGCGGGCAAATCAATGGAAGTTTTGTTGAGGATTTCGCTGGGAGCAAAACCTGCCCTGACTCTTCTGAAAACAAATGCCAGTGCAAGCTTCATCCATGAATGAAGCATCCTGGAGAGGAGGTTGTTTTGCCCCAATAACAGAAGGGAAAGGGATTTTGACAACAAAATGTAGTGGGGGGGTGGGGGAAAATCCTTTGCCTAAGAGAAGGGGAAGATTTTTGTGTGAATAAATTTTCATGCAGATAATATGCAAAACGTTCTGGCGAGGCAGCAGCCCAGCTGTGCCAAGCAGCAAACTGGAACTGTTTCTGGACTTTGTCTCAGCTGTAACTGCTGCTGCATGGGAAGAAGGGCCAAAGGCAACGTTGGCCAGGCCTTTCATCCCAGCAGCTGCAGCCAGGGCTAGTCCTCGCCTATGGTAATTCAGGCAAGGGCTAAAGAAGGCTTTGCCTCGCCTATTTGTGAGCAACAGAAGAAGTAAATTAGAGTAGATGTAGAATGGACATCAGGAAGAAGTACTTTACCTTGAGCAGTGGAATAGGCTCCCCAGGGAGGTTGTTGAGGCCCTATCCCTGGAGATATTCAAGGTGAGGTTGGCCAAGTTTCTGAGCAGCCTGGTCTAGTTGAGGATGTCCCTATTCACTGCAGGGGGGCTGCACTAGATGACCTTTGGAAGCCCCTTCCAGCCCTAACCATGATTCTGAGTGCTAGAGGAACCTGGTCACCCTGACCTCCTGCAGGCAGGAACCCCCATAGAAGAACAGCCCTTTGGACACCCTGGACTCTGCAGAGAAGATTTAGGGATCCAGCCTCTGCTATGTTCCTCTTCAGACCCTTCCAAACTCACACACTTTCAGTGTGAACCCTGTTAAATGCTTCAGTGATCACCCAGGCATAAAAAGAGTGGTGACCCCAGGTCAGTTATCCAGCCCAGTGCCTTGTCCTTGCCAGTGGCCACTGTTGGATACACAGGGAAAAGCAGAGGAGGACAAGGGCAGACTAATACTTCCTTGGAAACACTCTCCTACCATTTTGTGGTTCAGGGTCTTCCTGAACCAGGGGAAGGAAAACAGAAAATCACTATTTTGGTTAGAAACATAACTGAGTTGGATGCATTAATTTGTACTGCACTGGGAATCATTTATATACCAGGGGACTGCAAATTAAATAGCAAAAGTAGTTTGATTCCCTTTTGTCAGAGTCATCAGCTCCAGGGCCAAATAATGTTTCTTTTAATGATTGGTTCATGTAAACCCATGGAATATGAAAATGTTTCCATATGGAAACCATACCATTTAGATGGATCTAACCAAACATGCTTCTAGTGATAGAAGAAGCAGTGTGGCCATCAGAAATCCCATCCTGGGATCCCACAGGATATCACACAGGCAGGTTTGTATGGAGAAGCTGAGAGGTAAGGCCTGGAAGGGCAGATGTGAAATAAAAAGTACTTAATGCTTTGAGCTGTTGGATTTTTACTGATTGCTTTGAAAATCCTCCCTGAGAAATTTGTCTTAGTTGCTCCAGGAATTATTTTACAGCAACAGCCAAGTATCAGAGAGTAGAATTTGGTTCCTTAGGACTTTCTACAGGTGTGGCACCAGTTCTGCAGATTTTAACATCACCTAGGTTTTGGAGAAAACACTTCCAGGCTTTCTTCCACTGTTCTCCTCCATTCAGAGTGATTTTTTTCTTGAGGTATCTGTGCCATAAGGCACCAAACACATGAGCACAGCAGCTATTCTTTCTCCTGGACTGATGATCAGCCTGAGCAGCAGTAAACAGCCCAGAAGTGACACATGCTCTCTGTTGGGCTTTGATTTTCTGTGTTCTCTCATCTTTCTCTCCTCTATCAGACCTGGCCCGAAGATACAGCCCCTGAGAGGTCTATGTGGAGAAAAACAATAGAAATCAAAGTACAAAGATGTATTTTTTTTTTTAATTGTAGAGGGTTTTCTGGGCCACAAAACCTGATGTCACAGGCAAAAGAAACCCATTTGCTGCCTTCAGCCCAGTACTACACCACCACTGCAGAACTGGAAGCAGAGCAGCTCTGCACAAGCACAAAGCAGGAGGATCTCTACTGACAGATTCTCAAAGGATGCTCAAGGTTGCCTGCAATGTTTGCAGAGAGTGAAAAACAGTCCATGCAGAAGGGCTGGATGAGCAATACCAGGGCTCACTGACTTGTCCACTCCTGGCATCCCTGACAGCATCAGTCTTCTGCAGAAAAACTGATTTGTTTGTTTGTTTTAATTATTTTACACCCTGCACTTACACAAACGCTGGGTAACAAAAGAGCCCCTCCAGTGTCTGAAAAGGCTTGGAGAAGAGGACACCCAAATTACAGTGAGTTGTGTGGCAAACACAGATTTTCCGGGCATGATTCTGCATAGATGCTATGCACATACTAACTAACCCTGAAACAGGCTACAGTGGCACTGGCAACACAGTCCACTCACACCATCCTCCAGTCAGCATCACACCAGAGCACAGGAACCCCAGTAAATCAGATCTCTTCCATCACCAGAGGATCAAGTATCACTCAACTAGTATCAGCTACTCCCAAATACCTCTTCTGAGATGGTGAGGGAAAGCTGGACAAGCCACATGATATGCAGGAGCTCAGGAAGGGGAGTCATCATTTCCTGGAGTATGGACTTCAGAGGCTAAAGCAGATGTGGGAAAAAAGGATCTGCTCTCAGCCTGCCATAAAATGAGGCTGCCAGAAGCAGTCCGTCCTACATGTTGCTGGCCTCTGCTTGTCCTGTGTGAGCTGCTTGCTAAATAGCATCAGAGTTGATCTATCAGAGGAAACTCCTCCAGATTCTGAGCCCTCAAACACAGACACGCTCCAGACAGTTATACCCTCCAATTGGGAGCTCACTGTTTGCACTTCAGACCGAATGAAGAAGAACTGAATTAAGAAGAAGGAAAAAAAAAAAAAAAAAAAAAGGTTAATATTGAATCTCAAATACAAGGAAATCTTGGCTACACACCAAGATGCTGCTTCTGAAGTTCCACACGAGCTGAGTTACCCTTGTAGGAGTCAGGGTCTGCTTCTCTTGTGCAGGGAACAAGCATGTCTCTCTCTGCTTGAAAGGAAAATATGCAGCCCTTAATTCTAAGCTGCAGGGTTTTGTTGGTTGGGGATTTTTTATTTTTTTTTAATGCAAAAGAAACAGAAAAATTCAATTCTGATGGGAAGGTCCAATTGGGAATTTCCTTAAGTAGCTTTCACTGAACTTGTCATTTGAATCAGTGTCTGATTGATTATGCACATCAATTTCAGCTGAGACCCAGGGCAGTGAGTGACTCAGACAGTAGGGTCTGTCTGTTGGTTGTTTAAACCAGAGCAAACCCAAAGGAACGTGTTAAACTCACAGCACTGCACAGGTTCAGAGTAAATCCAAACAGGCTTCACATTCCCCTGTGGGATTTTTCCTCTCCCTGCTTGCTCAGCCACTTTCCACTCCCCTTCACAACTGTTACACCGAGTACTCCAGGCACGGCACAGCCGAATGCTATGGGCTCTGAAAGGTTTCAGCAAGAACCTTTCCCATATCTCATTTTCCCCCCTCACTAATTTAAAATTAAATCTAGTTTATTTACAGTTTCTACAGCGCTTGTGTCAACTGCCAGGTCTCTGACTTGACAAAGCCCTGGCACACAGGTATATGCCTGGAAGGGTCCGCTGAATGTGAAACTCATCAACATATGCTTATCAATATTAATTCTTTTGCAGATATAAAACATGAATTTATTAGCATAATCCAGTGTTTAACACAATGTCTAGTCCCCCACGACTGCCACAAATCCGTATGTCTTAGACTGGAATACTGAAGGGAGCTGAAATGATTCAGACAAGATGTAAACATGTATTTCCTTCTGAGCTGGGATAAGCCACCAGGAGATGACAAAGGTTGATTTGGCACTAGGCCTCCTACCTGTGGAGCTGCCTGAACTGGAGGAAGTGTCCAGAAGATACCATATGGTCCCTACACTGGATATATGTTACATCATCTATTGAATCATGACCAGTTTCCTTCCAATTACAGGTTACATAAGCACTGAGAGAGACAAGACCCAGTGCATAAAATATCCCCTTTTAACACTGTCTCTGTTGGAAAAGGAATGAGATCCTCCTCTCTCTGGTAGGAAGTTCTAATAGGCTTCTGATAGGGCTGGTGCTGTTCAGCATCTTTCTTGGTGACATAAAGAGTGAGATCAACCCTCAATAAGTTTGCCAGTGACACCAATCTGTGTGGGGCTGCCATGCTGGAGGGATGGGATCCATCCAGAGGGACCTCGACAGGCTGGAGAGGTGGGACCAGGTCACCCTCATGAAGCTCAACAAGGCCAAGTGTAAGGTCCTGAACCTGTGTGTCAGTCCCAAGACATGGGGGTGCTGGTTGATGGAAAGCTCCACATGAGCCAACAATGTGAATGCAGCCCAGAAAGCCCCAACCATAACCTGAGCTGCATCAAAAGCAGAGTGGACAGCATAACCAGGTGGGGATCCTGCTCCTCTGCTCCCAGGGCTCTGGGGAGACCCCCCTGCAGGGCTGGGCCCAGCTCTGGAGGCCTCAGCAGAGCCAGGGAGCTGTTGGAGCAGAGCCAGAGGAGCCCCAGCAATGCTGGGAGGGCTGGAACCCCTCTGCTGGGAGGCCAGGCTGGGAGAGCTGGGGGTGTTCAGCCTGGAGAGGATTAGGCTCCGGGGAGACCTTCTGGTGACCTTCCAGTATCTGAAGGGGACCTACAAGAAAGCAGGGGAGGAACTTTACAAAGTCTTGTAGTGACAGGACAAGGGGTAATGGCTTCAAACTGGAAGAGGGTAGATTTAGATTAGAAATTAGGAAGAAGTTCTTCACTCTGACAGTGGTGAGACACTGGAACAAGGTTTCCCAGGGAAGCTGTGGCTTCTCCATCACTCTATGTGTTGAAGACCAGGTTGGATGGGTCTCTGAGCAACCTGGTCTAGTAGGGTTGGAACCAGATTATTGTTAAGGACCCTTTTAACCCAAACCATGCTGTGGTTCTGTGATTCTAATGCAGAGGCTGCTGTGGCTACTGAGGCCAGGCTAGGAACAGTTCAAGTGCTGCCAACAGCCAGTCAGAGCTTGATAAAATGTACAGTAAAGCACAGAACCCAGCTGGGCTCAGTGCTTGGGACAGTCCTGCTTTCCCAGTGACATTTCCAGATTCCTGGAAAATATAGGAAATTCAGAGTGAAGGTTCTGATTGTTCTGATCCTGCACAAGCTCACAACACCCTTGCAAATGGTTGAGAATGGTGGAAGCTCAATTTCTTTGCAGGTAAAAAGAAAAAGGAATGATTTTTTTTTTTTTTCAGGAATCACCTATTTAAAAGCTTTAGTTTTATTTATGAGCCCTGGATTCATCACCAAATCAACAAGACTGAGATGCTGGCAGAACCTCTGTGGAGGGGTCAAAGGGTTTCTATAACTGACACTTGCTCTCAGAAGAGAAACCTGGCTTTATCCCAGGCAAGTTGTAACTCCTACCTAGTCCATCAAAACCACACTTGAAACCCTCCAGTTAAAGCCTGGAAACAATGGTACTCACTTCATCAGTTTAATGGCAGTTGGAAGTTTGGATTCTTCTTGTTTGTTTTTTTTTTTTTTTTCTGGAAATATTCCAGCATTAACACTGCAGGTGTTTCCCGTGGTCAGAATAAAGATCACACATCTCCTGCTGAAAGACCCAGTTAGTAATTATTTCACCATTTTAACATTTTTGCAACAGATGTTAAAATGTTAATATATTAATATATTTTGAAAAAGTATAATAGGGCATATAAAGTTAAGATTTAATTCATAGAGACAACAACTCTAATCTCAGAATACGTTTTGCTTTGTCATGAGTAGAACTAACTAGCGTGAAGTTAAATATGAAAAAGAAAATATTCCTCTGAATACTCAGCTAATAAAGAAAGTACTTCAAAGAATTCACATTATCAAGATGTAGAAGAGACCTAGAAAATGACTTAGGAAAAGTTGCCTTTTTAGCACAGTTCTGCATTGATTTTGCATTCCAAGGAACAAAAATTATATTTCTCTTGAATTAAACACCAGCTTCAATACACAGAATTTTTCAGAGAGTCCAGACATTCAACTTTCAAACCACTCATGGTGTCCTCCTGTGGCACAGGTTACATCACTCACTGCTCACTGCAGGCAACACGTGTTACCTTGGGTAGTCTGTTTACCTGATTTATTCTCCCAGTCACAGGATGTTTGCAGACATACACAGGATTTTCAACTAGTCCTTGTGTAGCTCAGCCCGTGGCAAAAAAAAAAAAAAAAAATCAGAAATAAATCTGAAACAATACAAATAAAATGCAGCTGGTTTCTGTGGTCTTCAGAAATCCATATTGTTTCTGAAGTGCATTTCATCTCACTCTCCTGGAGCTGTGGAAGTACTCACTGGAAATCTGGACAATCCTAAAGATAGGAATCTCTGTCCCTGCAGGAGTGACTGGGAGCACCTTTCTGCCCCTCCTGTGGGTGTGTGGATTCAGCTTTGGAGACCTGGTCTGACCTGCAGGAGGTTACAGGGGGTGGCTATTAATAAAACTGCTGACCTTTTCCAATTCCTCCCTTTGGATCTGTCACCTGCTGTGCATTCCTGGGCCGTGCTTATCTGTGTGAAGGCAGCACATAGACAACACTCCTGGACCTTCTTCTTTGCCAGAAGAATTCACAATTTAAGCAGGCAAGAAGAAAAGGTGAGAGAGGAATTTATCAGCCACTCGGACAGGGAGCAGAAATTGTAATTTAGAGGTGAAGTAGGGTAGCATGCACTTTGCAAACACATACTAGGATGCACACCCAGGGCAACAATGGTCCATTTTGCTGACAGGCAAGTCCCAAGAG
This sequence comes from Corythornis vintsioides, assembly GCA_025447755.1. Taxonomy (NCBI): domain Eukaryota; kingdom Metazoa; phylum Chordata; class Aves; order Coraciiformes; family Alcedinidae; genus Corythornis; species Corythornis vintsioides. The sequence continues at coordinate 43,488 of JAOEGS010020167.1, forward strand.
GACAGCCAGCCACCTACACCAAGAAACTCATCTGTAGATAGGGCATGGATCACCCCTAACATCTGCCAGCAGCCTGAGCCTTGCTGGCTCTGTGGATATAAATGCCACAGCACTGTCACAGGCAGGGAGATTGAGGGCTGAGGCCAAAAGCACCTTTCTCCTCGTGAAATGGTGGGAGTTAAATGAAAATCCTTGTCTGGCTCTTGGCTGCAGTGAATTGTCCAGGGCTATAATTCAGATGAGGACTTAACAGTGAGATCTTAAACTCAAGGCAAGTTTGAGGCTTGCTTGGGAGTGGTTTTCACCTGAACACAGCATAGCCCCTGGGGAAACTGCAGCTGCCACTGACCCCTGAGCCCTGTTAGGCTGGCACAAGACTGGAAACACTCCCCAGGGTGAAGGCAGCCATCTGTGCTTCCCCTGCTCTCATGTGCCACAAGCATAGACAGCACACTTTAAATCACTAATCACTCATTAATGCCTGACCAGATTTCCACCCTCCACAACATGCTGCCAAGAAGAAACCCCACCACTGACCCCATTCACATTTACTGTATTCCACCTTCTTCCAGAGCCCACTTCTCTGATTCAATCAGACAGTGACAAGTGCAGATGACACCAAGCTGAGTGGTGCTGTAGAAAGGCTGGAGGGATGGGATGTCATCCAGAGGGACCTGGATAGGCTG
>JAOEGS010020168.1:0-74133 GCA_025447755.1 Corythornis vintsioides
GTTGCCGCTGCTGCAGGCTAATCCCTGAGTAGAGAAAGCCTGTACCCTGTTAGATAAATAGAAAAAGAGGAAAAAAAGCCCGCAAATATCCGATCTCAGTGCTTCTCCTGTGCACAGGAGTGAATATCCGGCCAGCCACGCTTCCACAGTCTTATGTTTTCACCATTCATATATAAAGAAAAATCTCATTTCCTTAAACACATTTTTTCTGTATCCTATTTTCAAATGTTACACAATGAATATGAAGTCCAAAGGAAAACCAACAAAAACAAACAAAAACAAGCACAAACAAAAAACCCAGGAAAAAAAAAACCAACAAAAAACTCACAAAACAAACCAACAAAAAATCACAAATTTAAAAATTACTTGGTAATAACTATGTTTTTAAAGGATGCTGAGCACTGTAGACTATTACAATTCATTTCAAATAGTAAAATAGATCAGTGATTCATATTTTCCTTTTCATGTCTAAAAAAACTTTTCTTGTGTTAAGCATTTTAAATAGATGTCCCCTGACATACATTATTTGTTCCCCTAAATTGATGCGGAAGCAAATTATGAGTTTGTGTAGAATTTTGTGCTCCCTGTTTTTCTCAAACCCAAACACTTTAACCATGATGTGTTGTACTTTATTCTTCAGAGAATGTTTGGTCCAAAGAATAGTGGTATGTCTTGTCACTTGAAAAGAATCTCTACTTACTTTCACTATTGGTAATGGTTGAAATTGTTGTTATGTTTTGTTCAGAAATATGTGTTTCCTGGACTAGTTTTTCTCCTCTGTCTTCTCTTTGTCTTTTTGTCCTTCTCTATTACCATAAACACAGGAGTTTGTCACCTGTTTCCTGTACCCTTTACTCTTTCCACTTGTTCACACAATTTCATTCTATCCAGTTCCAGATATTAAGTCTATTCTCATCCCTCTTTTCCTCTTCTGAATGTTTCTGTCTTGTCCAGCCCTCTCCTTTCCTAACTATTGAGGTTTCGCACTGCAGTAGTCTCTGTGCCTCTGTGCTATGCACTGAAGTGGTAGGATCTGAGCCCTAGCATAATCAGGGTGGGGACAGGGTTCCTCATGACAGCACTGAGATTTTGGGACAAGGCAGGAATGTTGAAGCAGGAGAAATGATAGGTAGATAGGTGGGTTGAACCAAGCTCTCCAATGGGGCAAGAACAACATAGGTGCAAGGACCAGTCCAGTACTAAGGCAGCAGTAAATAAAGATTCTGGCCATGAAGCAGTGGGAAGAAAAAAAAAGTACAAACACACTTAGATATGCTCCAATCCCCTGTACTTTTTCCCTGCTGGAAACAATGACAGCCCCAGGCCTAGCTAGACTGAGGATGTACAATAAACCTGCCCTTCCCTAAAAAGCAAGCAGAGGCTGATATGGCAATAGCAATTTATTCTGATTTACTGAAGGAGGAGCTTAATGATAAAAGATCTCTCCCATGCATTTTAATACCTGCTCTCTGAAGAGCGGCCATTGCATATGGAATATTGCTGACACCTTGGATTAAAAACAGTACTTGCAAAATAGAGTTGTGGTTTTAGGAATTTCAGAATAATGGAGAGGAAAAGCACAGCTGAACATCTAGACTTCTGTAAATTAGATAATTTCAACCTTTCTAAAACAGGTAAGAGATTTATGAAGTGGTCATTGTACCTGTGTTCTCCAAAGCAATATAATTTTCCCTATTTAGCTACTACACACTGATTAATACATACACAGATGCATAAATTTTGAATTTTATAAAGTACTTTTTCACAAATATTGTCTTTAGTAGTAAATCCTTACGCCTTAACTATCCTTTTACTGTAGATTATGTTTGCTATATAAGGACTTCATTAACTCATGGATAAGTACATGAACATAATCTTTAAATGTAATAAATAGTAGCTTAATCACAATGTCGATTGAGTCCTTAAGAAGAAAGAAATTGGATATTAGAGCACAATCTACTTACCTAACTGCATACAAATACTGATGTACATTATTTACTGCTCCCATTATATTAGTATGTATAATGTACTAAATGAAGTTGAACTAAAATATGTTAAATGCTTCACTTAATATACTGTATTATATATCCTTTCATATTAATTCTGTTGAACATAAAAAGGGAATGCATTTGGATGATTACCTAACAAGTAGATGTTAAAGAGAAAACTTCAAATAATGCTTGATACTGGACTCCCTGTACAGTGCTTTATTAATTTGACAAAATGATCTAAAATGGTAAGCTTTGAGAGCATAGGTAACAGAAATACGTTGGGGTGTGAATAGTCAGAAATGTAGAAACCCTATCTGGTAACTGGAATAGCTTTGTTCAAGACTAAAATACAGTTGCAAACAGGCAAAGTTCTCAGTAATCCCAACAAATAAAACAGTTCATGTAAAATTACAGCTTCTACTATAAAGATAAGCAAGCAAAAAGTAGCAAGGGGTAAAGGGGAATAGATAAGGAATAAAATGACATAAAATAAGCTGTTAGCTTCATCTTTTTATGCTTCAGGACAAATTAATGATTTATTAATTACTGTTTAAAATGTAAAAAAAAAAAAAAAACAAAAAAACCAACCAAACAACCAAACAAAAAAAACCAAAAACCAAAAAACGAACCAACATAGGTATAACAGGGAAGAATATGATGCCTAGGATATATTTACACAGTCAAAATTAGGGTTTTTTTACAACAAAAAGGCTAAACCTAATGGAACTTTGCAAATGCAAGTTAAATGCCATATGAATGGCTATCAGTGACAAACTGAGCTACAATTAGCTATATACACAAATCGAGTCTTTTTAGCAACTCCATGTTTCTTAGCTCTGAAAGAACTTTCCTCAAAAAGCAATTTTTTTATTGAAACAAGGTCTTTTATCTACTCCAAGACTTTGGAGGCCACATCACAGGTGCAAGTGAAACACTGGTTAATACAGACTTTGGGACTTGGGGCTAGGCAACAAACCAGGCAGTAAATCATCTCACCAGTTAAAAATACTTGATGTTCTATAATAGTGTGAAGATGCTGCCAGGGACAATGATGGCGGAGCCTGTAGATACTCACTGTTAAAGAATCACAACCTAAGCTGTATTCTTTCAGATCCAGGAGAAGAGACAACTCAGTAGACAGTTACAAAAACTGAGTCAATAAAATAAATTGCTTTTATGAAACTAAAACTTTTCTAGCATCTTTAGATCCACAGCCCATAAGACGGCTGGATGCATTAGACTGAAGAAGCAGAAAAAAATAGAAACTGAATTCTTACCCATAGCATGTTTTCTTGTCTTAATAATGAGTGATGAGGCTCATATCATTCAACCCTTTCCTGGGCATACATGAAGTATCCTAACATCATGCTCTTCATCAAATCAGATATATTCCTTTAATTCTGGATGCCTCACCACATGATTGCTCTTTCTGTCTTCTTAATTTCATTACCATCTCCATCAGTGGCTGAATCCATTCATCCAAAAAAAAAAAAAATCTAAATAAACTGGAATTGTTTTGTAGCCTTGAAACAAAATCCTGATTTTATCAAAGTCTGGCAAGTCTGTTCTTGGTAAGCACTGACAACATAGGAAAGTCCTCATCTGTCCCAGTATAACATCATGATGCTGTTGCTCATTCTGACACTGCTAAATGTGTTTGTGTGTTGGCTGGCTTTGTTTAAGAGTTCATGGACTTAGCAGTGAATACAGCAATTTTCAGAAAAAGAGTATTTTTAAAGCACAGATGCAAAATTTTGGCCTTTGTGAAGATGATCTAGTAATATCCTAGCTTGAGTTACTCTGCCACTGCAGTGACAGTAGATTGAAAACTTGCCTCTGTTGGATATAAAAAGCCATGTCATTTCTGAAAATCATTACAGCATATATGGAGATCTACTGGACAGCAGAAAAAATGAAGAAAAAATGTGTGTAACTTTTTATATTCACAAAGCCTATGGAAAAGAGTAGGGAAAAAGAGTACAGCTACCCCAGGTTAAAGTACAGTGCTTCCATACTTAACAAAATACATTCAGTGAGCAAACATTCCCCACCTGTGAAATACACTGTAGGTAGAACAGATGGCTTTCTATCCATATTCAATTTCTGGAAAATCATTTTACTGCCTTTGTTGCTGAGCTTCTAGAGAAAAAACTTTCCTTCCGATTTAGCAAGTGCAGTCTGAACTATTTTTTGTTGGTTCAACCACCTGGGTGAACCATAAATTTGCAACACACATGATGCAGTCTCTGTTTAGCAGCTTTTCACTGTAGCTCATGTTTATTATATTTTGACCCATGTCTGTGAACATACATTTCGAAAAGCCATATTCTATTAAGGTTGACGTGAAATCAAAAAACTACCACTATCAACTTAATAGTTTAAGTTGTTTGAAAATTTTCAAGGAATCAATAACACTTGGAAAAAAAAGCCCTTTCTTCCATTAAGGGAGTGATTTGCTTGGAATAAAACTTTATCCTGTCATCCTACCAAGCTTTGTAGTGGGCTCTGATCTATAAATGGCTATTTGGATGATCCTCACACAAAGCTCCTACTTGGACAGACCTTACAGTTTGGCATCTGCTGCATCAGCTGGAAAGAGGGTCTAGAAACATAACCAAGTGTAATTGGTGACAGCTCATTCTGGCAGAATATTCCTGCCTTTATTTTGTTTTTATTAGAAATATAAAATTATTGGGATTAAATGTAAGACTTTATAAGACAAAAACTTTGCTTTGAAAACTACACTGCAGATCTAGATTTCAGATATTTCATAATAGGTATTGACATGAACTGGGCCATAAAGAGTGAGATTAATTCTTTTGCCACCCCAAATATAATGGATTTAACTAAAAAGTTTTGAATATTAACTCCACTACATGTAATTGAAAAAAAAAAAAATTAAATGCTGTTGGTCTCTCTTTTCCCTTCAGGCACACTTTATGGACAAATGATGAACGCTACATGCACAATTTTCATTTGCAACAGAAGCCCTAAGATGGAGTGGTACTGTTACTTGCTGATACTGATTTGTATTTTCACTTTACTAGTAGGATTTCTAGGCAATATACTTGCACTACGGCATTATGTGTACTGCATGAAGACATGGACTACCAATACCATCTTTCTCTTTAATTTGGCACTGTGTGACTTCACATGGACTCTCATGGCACCTTTTTCAGTATATTACAGTTTCCAGAAGTTAGCTGTCTATTCCAATCAAGCATTTTATCAGATCATAAGACTGTTTTTTAGTAGCAATATCTATGGAAGTGTCTATTTCCTGACACTCATCAGTTTCGACAGATATATAGGTGCTGTCCACCCTATCTCTTCATTAACATGGTGGGACAAAGGCAAGGCTGGGTTTTGTACCATTGCAGTGTGGATCTTCATAGTTATTGCATCAATACCAGAGATCTACTACACAGCTGCGGCTAGAAGACAACAAAACATCAAAGAGTCTCTGGATGGCACTGAAAGACCTTTGCAATTTGCAGTGCCATTGACACTCTCCAAGATTTTACTGAGATTCCTAATTCCAGTCACTGTCATCTTTACATGCTATATGTTGACTCTCAAAGCATTAGTACAACTCAGTAAACGTCAGCAAAGAAGGAACAGACTTGTTAGACCCCTGCTACTGATTTCAGCCGCAATGATTGTATTTGCTGTTTCTTTCATACCTTATCATGTTATGATGATGGTGATAGTAATTTACAGAATCAACTGTGAACCACCCTGTGGGAACATAAGCACATTAAATGCCATTTATAAAGTCACAGAGATCATCTGCAGCATCAACAGTTGCCTTGATCCCATTATTTTTACAGTAGCAAATAAGACATTCTATCAAAGAATTAAAAGTATAAAATGTTATTCTAAATGCCAATGCTGCTGTTGTCTGACAGGAAGGGTAAGGGACACCACTCTGACCCCAAGAACAATGACTTAAATTACTTACTTCTAAGTAGCTACTTTAATTTTTGGCCAGAAAAATGCAGTAAGATTAAGAGCACATAGTGTTGAGGAGCCTTCTTATAGTTTCTGTTAATTATTCTTTCATCTGTTTGTAAGTGCTGCTGAGATTGGACTGTGCAATTCAAAACAAGCATGATGAACTGCAGGTGAACTTCTCAAGCACTTGCAGAGGGGCTTTCTACAAGTACAACATTTTACTGATGCTTGCACTAGAGTTCCACTGACACTGCCAGTGGAACCTTTTAACCTGGGTAAGCACATCACATTTCTGAAAACAAAGAAACAAAAAAAAAAAAACCCCAGTAAGATATCTTGGTCCCTGAGCATAGTTAGAGACAGAGTGACCCTGATCTTGAATCAGACAAGCACAGATTGAAGAGCTTTGTTAAGTCTTCTCCCAGGCAGCAGGGGTTCCAAACCAATAGGTAGGGCACACTGGTGATGTTCTCAAAACCCTGGGAAATTACAGCTGTTTCTCATACGTGTTCTGCTTCAGGGAAATATGAGGTTCTGCCATGAACTCTGAACTCATCAACAGTATTGTGCAAAGTAAAAGTTGTGACATACAGAGGCAGTTGAGCTGAAAGAAGAGGAAGAGATGTTGATACACAGGAATGCTTCTTCTACTCCTTCAGGGTTTTAGCATCAACATTTCAGAACAGTTTAAGGTAATTAGTGTACAGTGAATTTTAGTCATGAAAATAAAACAATATAGTAATCAGAACACCCACCTTCAAGAGTCATTAAATACAAGTTCTTTCAACACATTGTATGGGCAAAATAATCATGTTCCATTATAAATCACCAGCTGACCTGCTTTCTTGCCAAGTTCCACATGCTGTCTTCTTGATTATAATAGCCCATGTATCAGTGAGCACATTACTTTCAGAAGTTAGTAGTGATATTTAGTAGTTCTTAACATACTTTGTACAGTGTCTTAATTCTTTAATTGCCATAGTTTTAATATAATTTTTCCTCACATCTATGTAAAAGCAATCCTCCATGGGTATTCTCTTTCATTGTACATTTCAATTGTATTGAATAAATATATATGCATTTATAATGTCTAGAATGTTTCTTTTAATTGTCTGTAACTGCGACATGAAATGAAGAACCAAGTCCTTATAATCTGATACACTTTACAAATATTTGAATGTACTAGCAAACTCACAGGATCTCCTAGCAAAACTGCATGCCTCTCTACTGTTCCAGGAAGTTATATACTCACCTCATTGTAAGTGCTGCTTTTTTGTTTTGATAATTTCTTAGATATATCAATTTGTCTTACTGTAAAAGAAAAATACCTTTATATCTATATATAATATATACACAATTGTCTATTGGAAACATAACAGGGTGCTTAACAATGAATTGGCTTCCTTAAGGGAGCTTTTTAATACATGAATGGGCATCCCTCAGCAATTACCTCCTATAATATACACTCACATCTCAGCCTGATACAGACACAATCTCAATGCCATTTTGTGACAAAGGTACTCTTGGCACCCAAAGGAGAGAACAGGAGAGGTTAGTGTGAAGCTCTGGACTAAATGAGTTTATTGTTCCCACCAGATTGCACCCAAGATTGTAAACAGTAAGCTATTTCCAAAATCAAACACTTGACATCTTTCAATCTATCTTTAAAGGTTCAGGTACATTGTTTCATTCCCAGGGTATGAGAGCAGGGCTGCTCTCTATCACCTCATCCCCCAGCCTGTATGTATAAGAATTGTTCCAAACCAGGTGCAGGATCCTAAACTTGGTCTTGTTCACCAGGACCCACTCTCCGGGTTGTCCAGGTCCCTCTTGATAATATCCTATCCCTCTGGTATATCAACAGCACCACTCAACTTGGTGCCATCTCCAAAATTCCTGATGGTGGACTCCATCCTGCTGTCTGTACCATTTATGGAAATATTAAACAGTGCTGGTTCCAGTATGGACCCCTGAAGGACACCACATCTCCATCTCAACTTCAAGCAATTGACCACTACCCTCTGGATGTGACCATCCAGCCAACTCTTTAACCACTGAAAAGTCCACACATAAATCCATATCTCTACAACCTGGCAAAAAGTATTTTGTGTGTGACCATGTCATATGCCTTGCAGAATTCCAGAGAGGTGACATGCATTGCTCTTCCCTTGTCCACTGATGTACTCACTTCATTGTAGAATGCCACTAGGTTGGTCAGGTAGAACTTGCCCTTAGTGAAGCCATGCTGGCTGGCTGTCTCTGATCTCATCCCTGTTCTCCATGAGCCTTATAAGAGCTTCTAGGAGAATCTGCTCCATAATGTTGCCAGGCAGAGTGGTGAGGCTGACAGGTCAGTAGATCTCAGGGTTCTTCCTTCTACCTTTTTTAAAAATGGGCATTGTGTCCCTTCTTCCAGTCACCAGTGACTTTACCTGACTGATAGGATATTTTTAATATAATGGAAAGTAGCTTGGCAATGACATCAGCAAATTCCCTCAGGACGCTGGTATTCATCTTGTCTGGTCCCATAGATTTGTATATGTTAGAAAGATCTTTTATTGTTAATGAGAAAAAAAAAAAAAAAAAATCAATAAATTGTGAAAAGAATTATCAAAGTCACTTCCCAAACTTCTAAAATTTAATTGAATTGTTTCCTCTTGGAAGTTCTGTCTTTAGAACACCTATGAATGCAGCCTGTGCTCAGAAGTACCCAAAGTTCATGATAATAAAATTTTAAAATTTCAGATTAAATGCACCAAGTGAGCTCAAAATGAATACAATAATTAAAAAGCTTTGCAGATAACACACAGCTCATATGCAATGTCTTTTGCAAGCAGATTGCAAAGATTCTCAAGCAAAGTCTGCAAAAAGAAAAATTAAGGCAAAAGTAGGGAAATGCTTTACATTCAATATGAGAATCTGACTCAAAAAAAAAAAAAGATAGGAAGAAATTTCATTCTGCTCAGGTAATCAGAACATAAAATTAATCTAACTGAACAAGAATGACCTTTATTTCTCTGTGTGAATGAACTATGCAGTATATTCACAGAGAAAGATGCAAAATTAGATGCTTTTTACTTTCTGGCAGCATCACCCTACCGAAGTGGTGCATGGTCCAGGGCACACATAATAGAGCAATGCCAGCAACTGCCATCATAAACCCACAAGTGTATCAAGAAGTCCTTATCATGCTGTGCCAGGGACTAGGGTAGGAGCAGGGAAGCAAACAGGCAGGGACTTGCTTTGCAAAGAATAATCCAGAACTCTCAGCCAAATCAGTAGATAAAAATTTCCATGAAATAGTATGTATCAAGACAATACTGATTTTTGCCGTGTATCCTTTGATCTTCTTTGACCCCCCCAAGAACCTGAGCAAGAGATACAGGTAGGGTGGATGGTAGCCCTGCTCTAAACTCTTTTCTGGGTGCAAGCAGGAACAAGCTGGGGACTCTGCTATTTCCCTTATGTAGGACTGAGTAAGGTGAGTGTCCTCTCATCTCAGTTCACTGTTCTGGGTTCACCTGCAGAACAAAGAACAAACTGCACACTGAAACTCTAGTAGAATCCATCTTTCTGTACTGTTCCTTCTTGTGTACCACTGAAAGAGCAATACGGAATAAACTGTTACAAAAGTAAAACCCTCTGCTTCCATGTGTTTCAGTAGTTGGATGCAACTACATGGTCCAAACAATCCTATAGAGGTCACTGATTTTCTATTAATAATCTATAACAGAGGTCCTAAGGTGCTTACACTTGTAAGAGAAAAGTGGGAAGGAAAAGCAAAGAAATCACCTTAATTATGATTCTGAGAAGATTATTCCCAACAAACCCAGAATAGTGGAGAGCAGAAGGGAAAAAAGAAGACGGGGCATTCCTACGAAAAGTACCTGCATTATGAGAACCTCTGTCACCTGTTCTCCCAGGATGGGCATCTCACACAACATACCTTGTACTGGCTGAGTCTAAAGGCACTGAGTAATCTTTAAAAGTCATTTTCAGGACAGAAAACTCATGAAAAATCCTCTTTCTTACCCCCAGCTATTAATGATCTTCATGACACTCATTACTAGGGTGAATACACCCTAGTAGCTGACAAGGTTTTTATACATTTCTTTGCTTATTAGTGATTCTATAATCAACAAAACACACTTTTTAAAAGCATTTTCATTCAACTAGGCTGAACTAATGCTCATGTTGTCCTGACTGAAATCAAAGGTTTTCTACAAAACAACAGTTAAAAGGCACAAGACATATGTTCATATTTACTTAGTAATATTTTTATTTGGAAATACATGTTCCTAAAATGTTTTATTATAATATTCCCCAGATAGAATGACATAAACAAATACAATTAAGTTTATTCCATTTTGCTGCAATAAGCAAACAATAAATTGATCAGCTAAGATCTTAAGTCAACATCTCCTACTATGAAGTATGTGGTTTCTCACAGATCTTTCTTTGGATTAAATCTGAGGACATGGTATCCAATAAAATGCCCAACTATTATAATGAGCTTTAACACATTATGGAATACTGTAATAATGTTTTAGCCAAGAAAACTGACCGCAATGTATGGGCAGATTTCATATACTGGATACTACAGTGATGGACATATTTGTAATACACTAGGTGAATACAAAATAGTTCATGGTCTGTAGCATTTGACTGTTTATGTATGTGCTGAGATGTGATAAACAACTTTTGCATTTACTATTGTAAATTCATCATTGTTTTGTAAGCAAAAAATGTTAAAACAAAAACCTCTAAATTGAAGAGGTAAACGATGCTACAAATGTTCCAAAACTGTTTCCTCAGGAAAATCTTTATGCATCCAGTGTTCTCCATTTATCTTCATAATACTCCATTGTCATAGACAAACTACCTGGTATTTTCGCACTTAAGACATGAGTTTACCTTATTAGGATAAAAATATTAGATATTAGATAAAAATATTCAAATGTACCTGAAAGTTTGGTTTTCTCTTCAATATACGTAATCTGATATCAAAGGTTTTCTTTTCCATGCCTCAGAGACACCTCACTTGGGAAAAAGCTATGACAAACAATACAAGGCAGTTAAAAAACTTCACCTTTGTACACTTCTTTCATCAGTGGAAACCAGAGCTCTTTAGGCAGAAGAAATAAATATGCCTAGACTGATTCTACAGCTGGAGGAACAATAGCAGAAGCAGGTCATGTAGCTAAGTCCACCGTCTGCCTTGCAGGGAAATATAGCTGCTCCTGACTTAAAGAAACATGCCCGTCTCAGGGGTGCCAAATCTCCCTGTGCTGTGCCTGAAGCCTGCAGTCAGAAGTGATGGGATGTGCCTGCCTCTATGCAGAAACCTTCCACCTCTACAGCCTTTCTCAAGCTCTCTTTTCAGGCCTTCTTCACAACTTAGCACTTTCCAGCTTGGTCCCTTCTCCTTTGTCTGACTCAGCATGAATGGGGATTCCTCCAGCTGGTAAAAGTGAACCTCAATCTGCGAGCTCTGCAGTTCTCAGCTTTTGCAGTCTAAGGTAAAATGCAGCTTAATGTCATCAAATGCAATACCCAAGGTCTCAGCTACTGACTTAGCTAGAAAAGTGATATCCTCGTAAAGTACATCGTGTGCTAAGGCAACAGGAACTAAGGGTCTCCAATTTCCCACCAGTCAGCCAATACTGGTCAGAAGATTGACATTAGTAGCCAGCCATCTTTCCATTAGACTTCTTGTGCAACCTCTTGCCACATTTTGGTGGCCTCAAGGGCCTGATGTGAACTAGAAACTGCACATGAGAAAATGAAGGTGACATGTATAACACTGCTTTCCTCTGAAATGCCATGTAGCCTTTAAAGATTGCTTGCTATTTCTCATAAGAAAAAATAGAAATACAAATGTTCATAAGAAGGAACATTCATCTTTTAATACAAAAAATAAGAATGGAAAGATGGACTTTTGTTGCTGCAAGGAAAGGGCTGACATTTTCTTTTCCTAATGGATTGTCCAAAGGCAATTGAGAGCAGGGTGGCAATGGTCAGTGCCATCAACTGTACTAAACATTGCAGGGGATTCATAAAGGCACTTCCCTCTTTTCTTTACATCAATGTAATTACTATTACCTAGATGCAATACCTTGAGCTGCTACTGTGAAAAAGCTGTAAGATGTAGATAAAGTGGGAAGACTTAAAGCTATGACAGAATTAAAGTGTCTAGGCAGGATTCATTCTGAATTTTTCTTCATCTGTCAGTGTCCATTATAAAGATTTGAGATACAATTTTAATTACAGACTTTACTCTTACTGATGTTATTACTTCAGGTTTATACAATTGTGTTTATGCAATTAAAAGGAAAACTATAAAAATAGATATTGATTTCCTATAAAGTTTTAGAACATATTTTAGTACAGAAGGAACCAAAATTCATGCATTAGCAATAGAAAATGCTAATACATTTGTTCTTGAGATGTAGACTTTTAATTCTATGTGACTGTATCCCAGATCAGCCAGATAAGAAACCAGCTTTCTTTTTTTAACTGCCAGACTCTGTATTTATTTATTTATTTTTAATTTTAGAGCTACAGCATTTCATCATCATATATAGTGCCTACAGAAACTACATTTTCCTTCTCTGAATCCATTGGAACCCAATTTCACAGCAGGTAAAAGAAACAGAGCACTACTTATATCCCATATAATGCTGATGCTGAACTCTGAAGGGCAGTGCTTCAATCTCTATTTTTAATACCAGTTTAGCCATACTCTGCAATTTATTTTTTTTTGTTTTCTATACTGTTTGTTCATTTCTCCTGAAACTGCATCCTGCACAAGCTTATCTTTAACAGTAAACAGACCTGATTATAATCTATCTACCACATAGGCTTTAAAAATAAACATTCATAAAGCATTTTTGAGTCTTAAAAGAAAGCAGATTTTGTCATCATCCATCTAGGAGCACCTACAGGTTTACAATGCTCATTCTTGTAAGTGGCCCAAAATGCAGTATTGTGGCATGGTAAATTGCAAATATGTTTGTAATGTAAACATATAAAGATACAAAAATAGTTTAATATGTTTATATGCAAATAGCTTGATATACATGAATAATAATATAACAAACCTTTAGCCTGATGTGAATGAGCAAGACTCCTTTCTATCAAACATGCAAAGGCTGGCAGAAAACAGACACCCACAACTAACCCCAGTGCTGAACTGGAACTCAAAAGAGATTTAGGTTTGACCATGAGCTTTGACAGATTTTCTATAGGACTAAGGCAAGCAGTGTGGGCTCTGGGACTCAGTGCAGGGAATGTAAGGGTCACTACTAAGCTTGCATGCTGAGCCCACAGAAAAGAGATTTACATTTCCTCAAAGGAAAAAACGTTGTCAGTCAAATACAGGAGCTAATGGGTACCATAACAAAAAGAATTTGTGTTTCAGAGGAAATAAAACAATACTCATTCTAATTAAAAATAATGAGCTAGACTCTCTCCTGGTCAAGCAGAGATTACAATAGTTTCTGTCCAGATCCTCTCCAAGAATGAACACGTCCATACAAACCAGCCTTGGAGTTAGGCAGTCGTATTTCTAACGAGTGACTGTGTGGCACTTACAGTGTTGTGCAGAATATTGTGCTCACTGTTACAGAAGCAGCTGACAAAACCTCAACTCCATTAACTCCAGGTAAGCAGTTGTCTTACTACCCTCCTTGCCATGGGCTGGAGGGATGCAAAATACCAGCCATTTCATCCAGTCTGTTCCAGAATAGCACAACCAAAATAAGTTATATGGAATGAGCTTTTACTGGTTTAAACATTTGCAAGTTCTATTTCAACTCTGGGCTGAAGTTTCCAGGTGCTAAAAATTTTCTTCAGGAAAAAAAGGTCAAATTCCCTTCTTTGATAACACAGGATTTTCCTTGAAGAATTAAAAAGTGGGACTTAACTAGCTATATCTTATTTTAACCACTTGCAAATCCAACTTCTGGTACTTGACATTTTTTTTCACACAATTGCAAAATTCGGAGGAAATCCATGAAAATCTGAGTATCCGTTTCACAAAGACAGCTTCCACTACTGCACACATCTCCTGCAATTACCTAATATTAAGGTTTGTTTATAAATCCTAATTTAACTTCCTAGAAATAGCAGTTAATTCATTTGTATTATGTACACTATGTAGTGATGTCCAAAAAAGATTACTTACTACATACAAACAGAAAGAGTAGAAATCCACAAGACCACCTAAACCATCATATCCACTGTATTTAGTAGTAACTTCAGAAAATCTTCACTTTGAAATAGTATTTTTGTATGTTCTATTGTGGTACCTACTCATGCTTTGGCTCTTTTTAGTAATGAAAATTTGGGTTAATTATATATCTGATTTAGCTCCACAATAAATTTGCTATGAAACTGTTATTTTGTCTGAAGCTTCACTCGTAGTTAGCAAAGTTTCTCCATCCAGTGTATTTCTAGTGAAAGATTTGCTTCTCAGTGTAGTATTTGCTATGGTTACATTGCAAGTAACATAGTATCAAATAATTTAAAGTAAGTGCATAAAAAGCTAGTAAACTAGCTTGCTGGAGGAAGGGCAGAGTACTGTAATTGAAAAATGCTTTTATTTTTTCATGTATATTCTTTCTCTACTCAGATTTTGATTTGCCCTTTGATTTTAAATGAATTATCAATTTAATCATAAAAAGACTGTAGAGAAGTATTAAATACTATTCTTCATCTGTAATATAAGTTCTTAAAATAACTGTTTCACTAACTGCCATATTCATTCAATACCACTAGACGGTGCTCCTCTGTTGAAAGATAATGATTTCTGTCTGAATTGCTTCTCAAAGTCAATTTTCCTCTGATAACTGTGGTTCTAGCCAATTGTTTACCCAAGCTGTAATTGCAGCAACCGCCCCTGTTATACAACAGCAGGACCTCATATGCCATAACCATTACCACAGCATGACAATAACAGATCTGTTATCACTCCATTTTTTTTACACAACACTGAATCCCAGCTGAGCGGGATGCCAGTTAGTTTTGCTTTGAAGGTGAGACATGGAAACCGTGGTGGAGCTCCCACATTTTGAAGAGCCATAGTTTCTGAAGGTTGGGAATCATAGAATCATATAGGTTGGAAATAAATAATCTTTAAGATTATCAAGTCCAACTATAAATCTAACAAGATCAAAACCACAAAACCCTTTTCTGGAGTAAGTTAGGGCAGAATAGATCCCTAGAGAGACATTTGCACACTTGTCTGAAGTCTGAAGGTGAGTCCGATATATAAAAAAATCTGTAAAATAACTGTAAAAACATAAGCATATCTACATATAATCTACACCAACTCCACACCAACAGTATCAGGACATCAAACCACATCTGGAAATCCAAAGATCAGTAACTCGTATTCCATATACAAATTTATATTTCACTCAACAAGTTAAAATTTAGTTTGATACCCTAAAAGACAGTGTGATAACCTCTGGGTACACAGATTGCCTCTGTAAGCAATCTGCATATACAATAAAAATCTTAACTGAGACCAGAAATAAATGCAATTTTTCTAATAAAAACTTTCAACCTGAACAATGTCTGAAAAGTTTTGTGTCATCCATGACTGGGTAAGATTTTCTGACAAATGGGAAATAAAAGTGGAAATAAGGATGGACTGACCAGCTAAGGTGAAATTCTTACTCTTTTAGCTGTAAACTTTGAGCAAAGTCTAGAACTGACCACTAAGGAATGCAGTGTCTGGCCATACTCCAAGAACCTGGATATTATCAGCTCTTTTAGCTCAGGCAACAGTCACTAGAAAGGACATTTTCACTGAGACAAGGTAAAGGAAGAAACTCACCATGCAGTTCAAACAGTTTAAATCATTAAAATCTAAGGTCAGGCCCCATGGAGAAGCTTCCTGCTGGTAAGGAGACATGCAGATGGCCTTTCCAAACATTTACTATCACAAGGAAAGCAAGCACAGTATAATTCATCACTGGAGCACTTTGCAGAGGCTGTTGCAAGGGGCAAACCAACTAAGCTTAGAGGCGACTCAAATAAGACTTTGATTCACCAGACAGGTCTGAATCATCAAAACTGAAATAATCAAAGGAGAAAGGTGCTGGTGAACTGTTAAGGTTGAAAGCCTTTTCTACCCACCTCTATATAATTAATATGGCAAAAGGCTGTTCCCTGGGAAGGCTGATGCTACTACAGAAGAGCATTCCACCTCTAAATGTTCATTTTTTCAATTTATAGATAGATAACAATTTATACAGTAATAAAGGCATGTCAAGGATGCATCTTTCAGGTCACAGATGTTTTATATGAAGCATAATAGCACACAGCATCTTAATCTTCAAATATCCAAAAAAAGAGCTCTCCATCTTGAGACACTAGTGTCTTAACAAGGATAGACACAAAAAAAAGTACATGACACTTGTTGCCTTGAGGTCATGAAGCACTTTCTCAGTTTTGCTGTTGAACATTTTCAGCTCTTTCAGATGAAGAACCTTTCCCTCTTCAAGTAAGGAATTCAAACCTCTTTTATAAGAGTAAAAAAATGTCTTCACTCATTTTGAAGCTGCAATTATTTTAGGAATATCCTGTTAGACTGTACATCTTATATGTTTTGCAAAATAACCATAAATTTTGTCTTGAGGTATTTACAGTGGTCAAAAAAATATCCTCTGAGACTCCTTGAGAAGTTTAGTTATAAGGGAGTTCAATTTCAGATATTATTAATTATTCAGTCACAAAATGAATAGTGCTTTTCTTAATGCCAGAGACACCTGAGTGACACTGCCATACTTAGGAATACACATGCTCTTGATTCTCTGAGGAATTGGTTTTTGAAGGACTTCACCTCCCAAAACACATCATGCCAAGGAATTAGCTAGAATAAATTTATTTTGCTTCCCTCAACAAGACAAAACAGTGTAGAATGCCTTTACAGCATGTCTCTTGAGGCATAAGGTTTGCAAGTATAAAAATTAAAAAGAGAGAATGAATATATACTTCCATTGACTATTCTTTGATGTAATTAACATGCAAATTCCAACTCTCAGTTTTGGTCTTCTAACATAATTTCATCAGGTGTCAACTGGATTTCCAAGGCATTCCTCACAAGAGGAGGTGAGTGAAGAACCTGCACTCTGCAGCAAAGGGGGTAACTGTACCAGGGGAAAAGTCTTGTCGCAGTAGCTGATCTACAGGGACGAACTTGTTCGCTATCAGCAGAAACAGAAGAACTAAAAAATTATGAATTACCACCAAAGAATAAAATATCACATGAGAGTTTTGCTGCAAACCTAGGACAATACCATAACATTTGAGACAAAAAAGGATTCTGCCTCTCTAGAATTTGTGGGTGGTGTTACAGAGGGCTGAACATTTCTCATGTACATTAAGTGCCAACCCTGTTAAGGCAGCAGTGCTGTAGTGCAGCCTCTTTGACTCTGAAGAGAACACTGATGTCTGCATTTCTTCTGGTATGTGCCACTACCATGGCAAACAGAAACACAGTCTCAAGAGAAGTTTGCATTTTTAGCTGTAGTCTAAGAGATGGAAATCTGTAGGTATCCCCAGTACTCCTGTTTAACAGCAGTACTCCTGTTTTACTCTTTGATTTTAGATAGGTCATACAAATACGACCTCTAATTTAGATTCAAATGTTCCATTTTTGGCTGCCACAGAGCTGAGCCACAGAGGATATAAGCATGGCCTCAAGCCACTGCAAAGTGGTCTAAGCTGGTATGTAATCAAGAACACCAAGCAAAGTGGAAGGCATGGAGGAAACTATTTGCAAAGACTTTACAACTTAATTTGCTATATGAAAGTAACACAAAATTGAACAGTGTGCTAAGCCCTGAATTCCCCAAGTCAGGAATTCCACAGAAGCTCCATATTAAATACTAGTTTTCAGTCTCTTCTTCACTTTCTATACATCCAGCACATTACACTGTCAAGAGTGAATTAAGACCCATGCTTTTTGTCACTTAACATCTATGACCACAGAAGAGCAGGAGAGCTAGGATATTTGTGGGGTTTTGTTAATTAAAGCTGCAATCTCTCGTTTTTTCAGGCCTTGTTCCCTTTTTCTCAAGTAAACTAAATGAAATACTGTTGCTGCTATGACTCTCTAGGAACATCTTCCTCGATCCTGCCTCATCTCTTTACACCCTCCCTGTAAAAAGTCTCATTTTCATTATTTGTTTAGCATGTTTGACTTTGGCTGAATCTTGTACAGATTTAGTTTCTTAGTATCAAGTGGAAGTGTGCGTCTTAGTCAACACACATTGCATCAGTGTCCCAGAAATAGAAAGCATTATTTAGCATGTGCATAAGTGAGCCCTAAGCAGCTGTGGATTTTGAAAAATCATACCCCAGTGTGGCAGTTAAAGATTAATTCAAGGCATTTTTGAAGATAGGAAAACCTCAGGAGAAGAATCTGCCTCTTTTCAAACATTTATTTTTAAACATTTTATTTCTTCTGGATTCAGGCAAATGGCAAAAACCAACACATTTCCTAATACCTTAAAAGAAGGAGGAGGATGAAGGCTTTGGTAAATTTGGTAGTTTATGAGTACATGTGAAAATCTGAGAAGGATTTTCTCCTTAGTTACAGGTAGGCGAGAACAAAGACTACTGCAAACTACTATCATTATTATTTTCCTCCAGAATGACTGTCAAAGGCATCTAAAAATATACTTATTTTTGTCTGAATTTGAATGAGAAAATTGTTGGAGGCTGGGAATCTATTCTGGGAGTTATCAGTACAGTCTTTCCTATTCTTTTATTTTTATCTCAGCATCCAGAAACACCACTGTTCTAACCTATAAAGTTTGTAATATTTGGTGCCTTATAAATCATAATAACAAAGAGCTGATACATCTAAAGTAGGTATTTTGCTATAACTTATTCAATGGTTAATTTGAATTTGCCCAATATATTAATTTTTTACCATTCCGGGTGATTTATTGATAGATGTAACTATCAATGAAAATTTATCAACTTGCAAAACATGAGAACATGGTTGTAGCATGTAATTTTTAATTCATGTCTTCCTAAGTTATTTTTCTCCCCCTTAATTTGGATCTATGATATATCTTTGCTTAGATTAAGGGATGACACCATTTTAAACTTGCTAAATATTTGGGGATATTTGTATCAAGCAGGAACACATTCAGTGTTTTTCTAAGAATGATTGTCATCATTAAAATACCATCTAATCATTGTTAAATTATCATCAGTACTTTTACTAGAAAATTCAGAAGGATCTTGCTCCTAAACACCTGTGTAATCACCTGCTCCTAGGCTGTACTGCAGAGATTGGGCTGCTGCAAACCTAGCCAAACTCAAAGTCAGTTTTAAGAGGCCTTCATAACAGCACCAAGGAACTGTAACATGCTGGTGCTTGGCCAATAGTAAGTGCAGGCTATTTGTGGATTAAATGTTGAACCATTCCTAAAAGGTAGGTATGTGATACATGGTGGAATCGATTCTGGTTAGGACTAAAATACAGGTGTCTCTGAAGTAAAACATGGTAGATGGGTAAGAATATTTTAACTTACAAAGGAAAAATAATTATTATGCTTTCTCTGAACCAAGCTTAGAGAAAATGTGGATTTAAAGGCCCTTGTTTGTAAAAGCTTCATATGATCATTGCTTCTAACGAGTTACTCAACTCTTACTGTTTGTGCCTCAGTTCACCTTGCCCTGAAAGTTTGCTGCTACCCGTACGCAGATGATCAGTCTTCCCCTGTGATACTCCTTTCCCACCTGGAGCACCAAAAAAAGAGTAAATTCTCAGAGCAGAAAAGTCTCTACTATTCCTGCCATTCCCTGGCAGAGACTACAGGGTAGGGAACAAGGTCTGGCACCTTCTGATGAAGAGAGATAAAGAAGGAGAAAAGTGTTTTCCAGCATCTGAAATGAGGTTATGTGCCTTATTTTCATCAGAAATCACATTTTTATGTGTTACTGCCCTACCTGTCTGGTAAGGAGCAATATCTGATCCCTCTTCCTCAAAAGTCAGTCTGGTTAGTGAGAATATTTATGATTTATTTACTTTTACCAAATGCAGAATATCTATAAGAAATTTATAAACCACACTTACTATTTGCTAAATAGTTATTAAATCCTGAGAGTGTATTCAAAGTTTTTGAAGTCCAGAATGTTGGGGTTTTTTTTCATTTTGGATTTTTTAATTTATTTTTTTTTTTACAAACTAAATACTTCAGTTCATAAGGCAAATGCACTGACTGACTCAGAGTCCCAGCAGAATCACACAAAGAGAAATGTCTGTTATGTGAGGGACCTTTATGACACTCTGACAGCCTATGAGAACCTTTGAAAGGATGTAGCATGAGCAAGATCACATTCTCCTTGGGGCTCTCCATCAGGCCCATGGTAAGGTGATGTTTCACACTAACAGTCTGTCCATCTCCTCACTGTATGGAAAAAGGATAGAAGAAATTTGTGCCTGCACTAAGTTGCACCTGCACTATGCCCATCAGGTTACTTCTGCTAGGAATAAGATCTCTCTATTTCTTGAAATCAGGGAACACAGACATATTATTCCTGTAAGTGGCAGGCATCATTAAAACTCAGTCTCAAATGGAAAGAAAAATCTGCAAATCATGTCAAAAAGATCAAAACACAGAGTTGACATAACAGAATGAAGTGGCAATTAACTTATTTTAAGTTTTCAGTCACTGGATGCTAAATATTCTCCAAAGACTTCCCATTGCAGATAATGACACATATAACTCTTCTCCCAGTCTCATACTATTGCTTGGGGAATACACCTCCAGTAGAAACAAAGCTTTCACTGAAGAGAGAATAATATTTTCATAGCTACTGCCTATACCTCTCCAAATAAATTCTACAATTTACTACCCAGAGATAATATGTTATGAGCCAGATTCCACAGCTAACACTTAGAGCAGACAATGTCTTCTCGGGGAATCTGAAGAGAGGAACCAGGAAGATATTACAGCTTTTCTAAAAATACAAGAGTAAAAGAAGAAATTAGGAGGTCACTTGCTTGCTTTTCATTTATATTTGAGAATTCACTTGTGGTCTCCCTCATGACTGATGTAGTTTATTTTAAACTGACATCTTAATTACTGGCAACATGCTGGAGCTGGAATCTGATGAGCCTGCACTCATGAGTGGCTGGCTGTGAGCTTCCCCCTTTTTTTGTTGGCTTGGGTTTTTTGTTGGTTGGTTGGGGGTTTTTTTGAGGATTCTGGCTCTCAGAATGCTTGCTCACAGTCATTCCTGTGTTGTTATTAGCAAGCTGTTAGATTGGCCCCTTGTCACACATTTTGTAGGACCAAAATAATCTTATTGCTTAATCATTTTACTGAGAACTAAAGAGGTGAATTGACTCTGAAGCAACAACAGTAACCCTTGAATGCTTTCAACAGCATCAACCTGATCATTGTTACTGAAATTCATACTGAACACACTCATGAAGACAGTATTTTTTTACCAGCTATCACCTCAGTTGCTTTCTACTAGGCTGAAGTCATCAGTGAAAAAGGAGGAACTAAATTGTCAGGTATTAAGTGGCTGATCTTATTGTAATGCAAGATGCAGAGTTGATAGCAGAAAAGAATATGATCTATCAGTCAAGTTAGAATTTTATGGAAGTATTGCCATATATTCATCACTGTTCCTACAGGGGGTGGAACAACTGTTCCTATAAATACTATCAAACAAGAACAGGATGCCAACCTGTCTGAAAAATAGCCATGCAAAGAAACCCCAAACCTTAATTTTTTATTTTTTTTTTTAATAGATCACATTTGGTTCATTAGCACCACAACGACATATGCCATAACGATATGCCACAGCAATACTACCAGCAATACCACAGCCCAGATTTTGCACTAACATGACCTCTAACATATCAGGATACTAATTAATCATATATATACTGTTTTAAAAGTTAATTCCAGGCTGTTAGCTGCCTAACATTCACTTTTCTTATGTAGCATTATCATCCTGATTAAATCCCATTCTGCCCAATTTCCTCTTGCAATCTGCATACATTAATTGCCTCAGCTGATACACACTTTAACGTTCAGCATAAAAACAGACAGTGAAGAGTCTGTTTATAACAGCTTTACAGTATCTTTTCGAGCCTTCCAGATATCTGACAAAAAAGAGTAATGCTTTCAGACAACAGGACCTCAGTGGGTGTTTTGTTTGAAACTGTCATGAAATTGCTCCCAGCATGACATAACTCTCCATTTAAAAATCTGCAGCATTAGTGTGTACACACAGCTCAGTGCAATTCCTACAATGACTGCTTTATTTATTTACTTCAGTGTCAGTGAAGCTCAGAATATCATTTAATTCTAAAAAAAAAAAAAAAAAGCAAACTGTGTACATTTTTGAGAGAGCAACCCATTAAATTCAACATTTGTTCAACAGCTCTAATTTGATTCCCATTATAATAAATACAGTTTTAGTGGTATATATTTTGTTTTTCATAATTTCTTACAAAACATTAAGTATTTAGTTCCATTCCACATCATTTAGAAAGGAAATTACAAAAATAAATTTAGGTACACTCGTTGGAATTGAATAAAATAAATGCAGTCTCCGTAATCTCAGGTTTTTAATTAGATTTTAATATGTCTTTATAATAACTTAGAGAAAGTTAGATAGAATGGCAGGTAGACACATAAACATTTTGTAATAAATATGTTTTTAAAACTGATGTATCTAATAGGCAACATATAATAAGGATTATTACACATGGGAAACAGTCAAAGCGAAGATGCTGGACTGAAAAAATTAAGATACCCTTTTTCCAAGTATACTGCCCATTTATCCATACTTTTAACAGTTTGTTCAAATGAAGGATTATTTTAAATTTATGCAATAGGTCTTATTTATATATATTGATGCAAAATGCACAGCTTGAATTTTGGACCTCTAACTGAACTTGGAATTTGGGCCTGAGGTTGGAGTACCAAAATGCAACTGTACATACACTGAGAAGGTGCCAATTAAAACACACACTTTCTACACACTAAACACTGTGTTATTTTCCAGGCAGTGTCCCAGAGCAATATGAAAAATGTTCAAGAGATTATTTTTCTTTTAAATCAGGATTTAAGATTTTAATGCATTTTCTGAATGCATAGTGTCATCAAAAGAGATCAGTTTGTAAGCTCTTCCTGCTTTCAATAAGGCAGAAAATAAATCAAGACATCTCTAAGTTCAAAGATAATGCTTTTCCCTGCCTTGAGTAACTCTCTCACGCAGAATAAAAAATTACAGAATATCTTTATTTCCCCAAACTTCCAATATTAATTTATGAACTTTAATTTTCTACAGCATAATTAAAAGCATGGCAGAACACATCTAACCAAATAGAAGATACCCTTAGTGATGAATCAAATTATTATAGAGCATAACAGACAAAGGACAATTTTAAAATTCCTTTCATTCTGACCATATGTCATAGAGATATAAAGAAGGTACTAGATAAAGGCTGTTTTCCTTAAAAAATATTTATCATGGGAGATATTTATCAAGTGAAGTTATTTCTTGACTGAAGAGGAAGAAATGTAATTGTTTTCTAATCTTGTTTTCATGATCAGTGTCTTGAAGGAGTCCCTGAAGAGGTTACTGTTCAAAGGTTGTAATAAATACTATCAACAGAAAACACTGTCCTCTAGTCAAGATCTCTATTACCCAACAGCACAGTTTACCTACACCCTTATCTCTCTATAAACTCCAGGAGATGAAGCCTAAATAATGTTTTCCAGCACCCTTGTCCTTCTGCTTGGTGAAACATAACTCACTTGAATTTATTTCTAATATTTTTATAGTTTATAGTAGTCATGGCTATCAGAGAGTGGTTGTCACAGATGGTAAACTGTATTATGACATAGTTCTAGCTACATTATTTTCTAGTTCATATACCAACTCAGCAGCAAGAAGTACAGATGCCAAGAGATAAAAGAGCAGGAAGGGCACAGAGAAAGAAAATCCTTTCCACTCCTCTTCATCTAAAGTGTGATGTGAAGACTAATCCTTCTCAATTTCAATTTGCAGCCTACACTGTGAGCCAACAGCTGACAAGGGAAGATTGACTGGTGCTATTTTGTTTAATGACTGCAGGAAGTTATACACGGACCACAAGAAACAACCAGTCACCATTTCTTCTACAAACAGAATTTCACAGAGAAAAATATAAAAATTAATAAGTATTAAAAACTAGATTTGTTCCAAGCAATTACAGGCAACAAAAAAAATAATAGAAAAAAAAAAAAGGAAGCAGCAGCTACTTAAAAAGGGAAAAAAATAGGGGGAAAAAAAAACGACAAAGGAAAAAAAGGACAAACTAGGGAAAATAAAAACAATAGAATGGAGAATCCATTAAGTGCTTGATGACAGAAGATCCAGATGGCATACTCAGAGGCTCTCAATAAAAAGAGTGACATTAAAATAGTGGTGGCAAATAAGTGTCAGGAAAGATTTCAGCATGGGCTGTACCAATCTTCTGAAGACCCAGAGATACACTCAAGCTGTAAACCCACAGCATCATTGTATAAATGCGATTGCTATCCACACTAGCCAGTTTACAGCTAGTATAGCCACATCAGTCAGCAATACAGTCAGTTCTTCTGTCACACAGACTGCCATCTGCTCGTGATGTATCACAAGCAACAGCTTTTTTTCCAGTGACACACTGTGTGGGTGCAGCACAAAAGCCAACACAAGGTAGGGCTGCCATTGCCTCTGGCAATCTTGGCTGTGCAGTCCTTGGCCGTTGCACCAGCATTGGCACTCGAGCAATCCCGTCAGTTCAGGAAGCTGCTGTAGACAACAGCAGAAGCAACTGGTTTTCCATGGGATCAGCTGGAAGAGCTGGCTCACTGCTCTGTCACATTAACAGCACTGCTGCCTTGAAGGAGCCATCGAGACAATGTGGGTGGGGTAGGAGGGTGGGACTGTGACAGATAATGCTCTGGCTCAAATTGCCATGAAACTCAACTAGCCTCAATCCAGACTGTACTTAACATGCATACTGGTCACCCAGACCATAACCATATATATCCATAAGCCAGCACTGCCATCGGGGTAGGAATCTCTTGCCTGCTATTCCTGCCAATGCTGATCCCATCTTTGCGCTGCCACAAACATCGGTATGGTCAGAAATTTGATCCGCACAGAAAGATGGTTACTGCTAACGTGGGTGAGATCCCTATCGTGTTTCCCTGAGCAGCTGCACAAAAGCATGAAGCAGCAGACACTGAAGGCCAGGCAGACCTTCTCCTTTTGGCAGTAATGCTTATTCAAGCCACTTCAAAATTTATGTTAAGATATGTCCTATCTGTGATATAGACTTTAAACCCAAAATAATTATCATAATAACCAACCTATATAGAAAATAGAGAATTACTCTGTAGTCATACTAGAACACACTCCCAAAAAGAAATATTTGCATCTTGATGAAGCCATGTTGTATAACAACTTGTTCCACTGATTGTCTAGCCTTTCAGTTTAAAATAAATAAACAAATAAAAGCACTGGCTGCTTGCCACTTCCAAGCACTGGACCTTGCAGTACATTTGCTGGACTGAAGGACCTGTCCTTCAAGACAAACTTAAGCAAGTCACCCTCTAATCTTCCCTTTATCATCTCAATTATCTCACTGAAGTGCTTATTTTCCAATTTTATCATCGGTTTCATTACTTTTCCCTAATCTTCTCCAGTTTAATAAAATCATTCTTCAGTTGTGGAAGCCAGAATTGAAAATATTATTACCACAGTTCTTGTTCCAGGGTCTGCAAACTAAGGTAAAATGTCCTCTTTATGGGGACATTTGGCAATTACCATTATATTATGGGAAAATGTCCACTGAAAAACCATCAAGATGCTCAACTATTTTTCAAAATAAGTGCTTCAAGACAACTCACTATTCAGAGAAATCTCTTAATATGGCTTTGCTTGTTCATTCCTTGACATAACAGTCTTACATTTGATTTATTGGAACAACAGTAGCTCTTTCTCTATCTTACCAGAATAAGACAGTCTAAGGAAATGGTCTATTGCTCATGTGCTTCGAGGTGTTCAGCAACCATCTATCCTACAGTTCTACCAGTATAAAAATATAGAACTAGTCCATCTAGATCAGCAATGACACACCTAGAAGCAGATGTTTCAAAGAATGGTGAAGCTGGTGGGAGTGAAGTAATTTTTTCCATTACTTTAACTTACCTCTAAAACTTAGAAATGGCCTTGAACCCTCAAATGCAACATTTTTTGCATTTACTACATGACTTAGTTAATGATATTTTTGTATCTCTATTTAAATCTACATTTTCAGTCTCAACATAATCCAGGGTTATTCTATTCCTTTAAGTCAGTCCATGTGCATAAAGTTCCCCAGTTTAGTCACATTCTGTATACAAAAGCATTTATTGCTTTTGTTTTTTTCCATTTCCTACCTTTTCATTTCTCTCACTCATGTACTAAGAGACAGACAGGTCCTGCTTCTCTAGAAATTCTGTTTTCACATGGAAGTTCTTCAGCACAGCTCTGCTAATACTAACAACAGCCTCTGCTTCCACTTATGTGACTTTTGACAAGAGATGTAGTATCACTGTCCCAAAGAATCATGCCTTTTCTGAAAATTGCTGAGTAACAAGATTTTTTAAATGGTCTGAAGATGCAAAAGAGTATTTTTACAATACCGACAATCATGGACCTCTCAAGTATTTCAAACATGTCAGCTTTCACTATTTTTATCCTTTTTTGACTGAAATCATTGTGAATTGCGCTCACAGAAGTAGACATGGTATTAATTTCCTCAATGATGTAAGCTTTGATGTACTGAATTCTATACAGCTCTAAACAATTAAAGTGATTAATAGCAAACCTTACAAAACTGCAATGAGTAGAAAACTAGAAGGAGAAGCTGGAAAGCCATTATCAGAAGTCAGTGAGTGTGTCATGTAACTTACCGAACAGGCGCTGATGGAAGAGAAATTTCCCAGCTATCAGTCCTGTGAGAATGGCAAGAAGCCACAGAAACACCTTCAAAAATCTCCAGCCTCCTCCTTCGGGGTATTTGTTTGTTACAAAGGAGAAACAATTGCCAACGACAATGACATTGGCTTCTGTCTGACTGTGAGATACTGGGTCCTCAGCAAATATTAAGAAGTTAAAGAAGATCACTAAGTATGCCACAACTAAGCGAGACCACGGGTGCTGGAAGTAGTAGCGGAAGTCTTTGTCCATCCTCAGATACTGCAGAACTGTTCTTTGCCTGTATGTAAAGACACAAATGCACAATGTTAAATATATACCAAGAATTCCTGGAGCTTAGGAGATACCTGCATATTACAAAAATCAAATCACTGTAACCATGTTATTAGTTATTTTTAATGTTTCAGACCTGACTAGCAGTGAAAGTTTCAATCAAAAGATACTGTTAGATACTGGTAGAGAAAACCTGACATTTCTGCCCATTCTAATGTAAAAACAGCAAACAAACACAGCACAGGAATTTTAGTCTCAAACATTTCTATACTGTCTCTTGCAGAGAAGAGCTCCATAATGAGGCATGAAAATACAGCATGTGAGAACATGTCCAGTTACATGAAACTCAGAGTACCTTTCCAGACACGATCAAAAAAATACAACACAGATTTCAGAAATGTTCATGCTAAGCCTAAATAAAATCCGTGTCCTTACAGGAGAAGGATGAAATAAGCCTCTAAGTCCATTGAGGTCTTCTACTGCCTCATCTCCTGAAAACTCAAAAGCATATACCCCAGCAACATCAGAAACTGTATTTATATGAAGGAGTAACTCAATGGAAAAGTTGACAGAATTAATCCTTGCAGGTCAGGCAAGTCTGTGGAAATCTTTTCATTGACTTCAGGAAGTACACCTATAATTAAGCATATTTTCAAAACTGGAAAATAAGACTTCCCTGAGCACAGCCTGTTTTGTACAAACTCGAAAACTGTATTTTGAAACTTGCCTACTTAGAAAGTACTGCTATGGGAAAACGCACCTGAGCATGGTTAATGTTTCAGTTGTTTGCAATTTGATTTCTTTTTCTTCTATTCACAACAAATTAGTTGTTTCATCCTGTTGAACCGCTTTGTATGCACAAAGATACAAGGCCTTTGTGCTGTGGAACACTGCAATTATTCAAGTGGCACAAAGTGTAGGAGGCAAAGGGGGGAAAAAAATAAGAGTAACTAATAATATCACTTGTTTATTACAGGATGATCCTTGAAGGATACATTGTATTTAACTGAACAGCACAGATTTTTGCAAATGCCATATGCCCTGTGGGGAGAAAAACAAAACACCACCCAAATAGCAGCAGACTTAAAAAACCCCAATCAATTACTCATCCTCTCTTGGACTTCTGACTCAGTATCACTTTGCAAACTTAAAAATGGCTTGAATTACAATGTCTCCCTTTGAGTAGTCTTTCAAAATTATTTAACCCTAGAATTCATTTTATATATGTAAAATTACAAAGAATTCTTCACCAATTTAATCAAAAGGATAGAACCTCTCAGCAGACTAAGACAATGCATTCAGTAAATAATAAAAATAAAACGTATTAATATGCCATTATGCACAAATTGCATATAAAAAGAAAAAAAAAAAACACATTAGAAAGTTTTAAAGTTGGCACAAGGAAGTGTCAGTTCTTCGGAAACTTTACCAATAAAGTGATTTAAAGAAAGGGTCATTGGCCAAGCAGCCTAAGAAAATACCACTTTTGGGGAGATTAAAGTGCCTTTAGAGCCATAAGGATGCCCAAAGCTATATTCTGTTCTCCTTTCTTCCAGTTAACGTGAAAAAAAGTTTTGCTATTTCCTCACGCATATAAACCATCTTAAATCCAGAATGTGTCTGGAAATAAACAACTGTATGTGTCCTGGCATTTTTGGCAGCTCCCGGATGCCCGAGAGTTACTAGACACCCAATATGCAGCTTCTTAGGAAGCATTTTATCGCACAAACCGCCAATATTCGCAACAGTAGCGGGGCTAGATCACTAATAAAAAGCCTGCTCTCGACTACCTCAACGCCCAAAAAGCGGTGCCGCGAAAGCAGTGCACCGCACGCCCACCGCAACCTGTTAAATCGACCCATTTCCCTCTGCCCCAGGCGCAGACCTGGGCGCCCGCGGCCGCCGCCCCGCCGGAGCACAGGGCCACGGGCCCCCGCAGTGCTGCCGAGCCGGGGCATCTCGCCCGCCGCCCGCCGCCCACCCGTCTCTCTCACCGCGACTGGCGATCCGGCGCCGCGGGCGCGGTGCTGCAGCGGCGCGGCTCCGCTCCTGCTGCGGTTCGGCTCTCCCCGGCGGGCGGCCCGGCTCCGCTCCGCGCCGGCAGCCCCAGCGCAGCTGCCCGAGACCGACAGGGTCCCCCCAGCCCCTCGGGCGCTGACAGCGGCGCTGGAGCTGCCGCGGCGTCCCGCCCCCCGGCCGTCGCGGGGAGGGAGCGGCTGCAGCGCCGGCGGCGGCAGCGGTGGCTGTGCCCCTCCTCTCCGTTCCGCTCCCGGGCGCGGGCGAGAGCCGAGGGAGGGAGCTCGGCCGCGCCAGTCCCGGCATTGCCGCAACCGCGGCGGCAGCGGGCGGCGCCGCTGCGGCAGTGTCCCGTCGCCCGTGCCTGTCCCTCCCCCGGAGCCTGCCAGCAAGGATCCGAAATGTGCGCGGTGTGCCCGCGGATGTCTTTAATCACCCTGAAAAATTGTGGCCTTCGAGTCACGGGGGCTTATCTAGCCAGGGGAGATGAACAAAGCCGGAGCGATAGTCAATTTCCACCGGTCAGTCTTCATTATTAAGTAAATTAGCGGTAGAAAATTACAAATACGGGAAATACTCGTCTAATCTGGAGATGTACTATCCCAAAGCAAAAGAGCAGGCTTAGCAATGACAGCCAGAGCACTCGGGAAGGTTTAGGAAAACCCTCGTGTTTGGAAGGTCTATACCCATTTTGCATACGTGGGGAGGGGGCTATCATGAGGCCACGGCCAGTCTCCAGGTCGCACACATTGTGTGTATTGTCACTGTGTCGGGCACAATGCCTCCCTGGGCAGCCTGACGCGGTTGTTGACATTGCACCTTAGATAAATTGTCAACCGAAGCCTTTTTACGTGTGATGTGGTCCCTAGTGTCAGTGCGCTGGTACTGCTGACATCCCAGGAAAACGTTCACAGGATGCTCTTAGCACCGCATTATGACTGGGTCTTAAAGCAGCATGTACTCGTTCTGGTCATTGAAAGAGAGGTTAAACCAACTTGGAGTTGCTCCCTAAAGCTCCAGTGTATTTTTGTGAGAAGTCAGGTATCTCCATTGGAGGTATCTGAAATATTACATCAAACTTAAAACATGGGTATACATTTGGCTACTTGAGGCCAAGGTATTGAGGAAAGTGTCTGAGGTCCACTGAGGAAAGGTGAGCTGTGCTGTGAAACACCAGCACAACCAGAACAAGCACCAGATGAAGACTTGTGAATCCCTTCTGTACTTACAGCATTACAGTTTATACTTTTTTGTAAATAAACATTACTGTATTAAAGGCATCTGACATAACCATCACATTATCTTCCTCTATGGAATAACCTATAACACCCTCAGTTACAGGTAGAAAGATGCAACATTCAACATTTAACACTAAGCCCCCTAAGCTATCTCTACAGTCAACAGAAAATTAAAATATTCAGAGACAAAAATCATCATATGCAATGAGAGTACAGAAATACAGCGTGCAGCACTGCCTGTTCATGCAACAGATCTGTGTGTGCTGCCACACTCACAGAACTCGGTCTCCTTCTGTTCAACAAATGAGAATCCACAGAGAAGGAGGCAGAACCCACCACAAAAGGGATCACACTCTTCATGCACCTACACACTATAATTCTCTTCAGCTCATATGCAAACCCATGCTACAACTGCAAAGTGTTCATGAGCAATTTTACAGCTACTAAGTCAGTCAGTAGGTTTTTGAAGGCACTGAGTTAACCAAAGGAAAGTAATCTGATTTTCTATTAAAATAACCAAGTATCTCCACCAAATTTCATGTTGCAATTGCTTTCTTAAAGGAAGCTAGTGTTTTTCCAAAAAGTATAATATTTCACTCATAAAAGCATGAACCCCTCCTATGGCTTTATTTATTTATTTTTAATAAAGCAATCAAGATATAGTTGATTAAATACATACCTGAATAGCAACAATTAATCTAAGTGGACAAAATTTGTCAGGCCCACTCACTGAACACCAGGAGCTGCCAGCAACAGATAAACTCCTACCTACAAAACTGTCAGCAAGTGAAAAGACCAGCAATAAAACCAGTAAGTTGAAACTAAATCTCAGGTTAAATCAGGACAATGAGTCATCTTGAAATGCTAGTTTTGGTAACTGTGAATTGAACTATTTTACCAGCACTCCTATTGTGGATGTTAAAATACTACTGCATGGAATTTTCCTTCCTGTGGGATCGCAAAGACTCCCACCAGCTGTGACCTTGGTGGCAGCTGTTTGTAAAACAGTAGAAAGATGTTTTGACTATGGGTGTTGTGGCACCCCAGCCAATCACCCCAGGGAGTGGCTGCTTCTTGTCCAATTGCCTGGAAGTTAAAAGGGTATAAAAAGAGCTGTAAAATAATAAATAAAGGCTTCTTGGCATCTTGGTGAAGAAAATCGTCTCTCTCCTCCTCCGGCAACTGGCAGATAAACGACACTCCTACTACAAAATAGGACATTGCTCAGTTTCCATCAGGGAGCTGTGAGTATTGAACTAGCCATATATACATCTTGCTGCAGTAACATCTGTAGAGTCATTTTACACTTAAACGTTCAGAATCAGACTACTGCACATTACTGGTTAAGTTACAAGATTCTGCTGTCTCAAACAACTCTATCTGGTGCATGAACATGAACTGAGCTACAGTATGTTCCAAAATAATGATGCCATGACAAGAGACAGGTTTATTTGGTTTTCCATGCCAAAGCAAAAGTGCTGGTTTTACTAGTGAAAAAGCCACAGGTCCACTAGTGAAAAAGCCACAGACTAAAAAGACTCATGTATTCTCTCTATTCAAAAACAAAATAAAAAGAAAATGCAACTCATTATAAAAACCTGTGAATCCAGAACTGATAAGTAATTCTGGAGATAGGAATAAAAGGCTACAGCTTAATCTGAGAAGGCTCTCTGATATCCCATGTTATCTATACTGACTATGTGCCTGGATGCTTGATCCACAAAACCATGGGTCACTAAACACTTGGGAAAATACACAGATCACAACATAGCTGACACTGCAAGGGACATCTGGAGATGCTCTAGTCCAGCCCTGCGCTCAGAGCAGAGTTATGTCCAGTTGGGTTTTAAGTATACCCAAGGTTGGAGACTCCACAGCCCTACTGGG
Organism: Corythornis vintsioides; assembly: GCA_025447755.1. Taxonomy (NCBI): domain Eukaryota; kingdom Metazoa; phylum Chordata; class Aves; order Coraciiformes; family Alcedinidae; genus Corythornis; species Corythornis vintsioides. The sequence continues at coordinate 32,363 of JAOEGS010020168.1, forward strand.
CAACCTGTTCCAATGTTCGACCAACATCACAGTAAAAAGGTTTCTTTCTAAGTTAAATGGAACTTAATGCATTTCAGTTTTTACCCATTGGCTCATGCCCTTTCATCAGATAGCACTGAGAAGAGCCTGGCTTCATATTTACTCCTCCTATCAGGCTTTTAGACACATCGGTAAGATCCTCTCCCTTGAGCTTACTTTTCTCAAGGTTAAACAGTTCCTGCTCTTTCAGTCCATCCTCCCACTCCTTTCATCTGTGGTTGCACATGTCTCTTCCCCGGCTTGCTGCTTGGAAAAAAAAGTATTTCATTCCCTCAAATCTCAAAACCTCATTACTCAGGGATTGTGCTCCTAATGTATTTTCCTTCCATCCTGCTGTTGTGGGTTGACCCTGCCAGCAGGTAAACACCCACACAGCTGCTAGCTCACTCCCTCCTCCTCCTCCCACAGTAGAACAAGGGAGAGAATAGGAGAAAATGAGAAAAAAATCACAGGTCAAGATAATGTGACTTAGTAAGTGAAGGAAAAAAAAAAAAAGTGAGAACTGATAAAATTTAGTAAGTGAGGAGGAAAACAAAGTGATGCTAAGGCAATCACTTACCAAAGCCCACAAGCAGACTGATGCCTTATCAGTCTCTGATAGTCTGCTTTGAAACCAACCCCCATCCTACCTTTTTTGTCTACCTAGTTTTATCACTGTGATTACATCATAAGGCATGTAGTATCCCCTTGATCAGCTGAGGTCAGCTGTCCTGGCTGCGTCCCCTTCCAATTTCTTGGTTATCCCCAAACTACTTGGTAAGGTGGGAGTGTGGGCAGAACGGGAAACAGAAACATTCTTGATGCTGAGCAACAGCCAAATCATTGGCATGTTTTCAATGCTGTTTTTTAGCCACAAACCCAAACCACGGAACTATATCACTGCTGGGGAGAAAGTTAACTTAATCCTGGGCCAGACACCTGCAGAAATCATTGTTGGAACAAGACTCCCCTGTTTGGAATTTTACAGTTACGGCAACCTGTCTCAGCTACACTATGTAAGATCTATTCATAAGCAGCATCCCCAGCTCTATTCTTACTGTCTAAAAGAAGAGGAAAGCAGCACATTAAAAAGTTTGAGGGCTTCACTGTGCTGTCATATAAATTCCTTGTGTCTTAATCCTATTTCTATAAGATAGGTGTAGCATGACATTAACATTTTGCATTTTGACAAAGGTACTGCTTTTAAGCTCAAGTGCACTGTGGTAACAATTCAATTATTTCATTTTCAAGTCTTTGCATAACTGAAATTGAATTTAATTGTCTAATAGAATAAAAGTGAGTCTGAAAGCTACATGCCCTGTCATGGAGAACTGACTGGATCAGGGGACAAGGAACACAGCCAGGGCAGGGAGTGGTATGAGGTGCCAGCTGCCACATGGGGTGTTCCAGAGAGGCTGTGGCAGATTGGACACTGCTCCAGCATCTCTGAGGAGCAAATATGTCCCTGCTGAACCACATGTGTGCAGGTGCCTTGTGCAATGCATGACTTGTCCAAGCAGTGGATCAAACTCCAGGAATACAAGTGAGCTACGCTCACTAACAGCTTCAACATGACTGCCCAGACTGTAGCACTTAGTGAATCAGGACTATCTCACTGAAAATAATCAAATGTACCAATATTGAATATGAGAGCTTATTATCATAGTCTAAAGATAATAAGAGACTCATATACATGTTGCTATGAGTGTGTTTTTCCAGTCAGAATTTTGGTTCTCGACAAGTGATGAGATCAAGTTTGTGACCTTCTGTTAAAGCTCCTTCCCTTCTATATAGATATAGATATATATAGATAGCATCTATTATACCAGTACACATTTTTTAAATAGCCAAAAATAGTCTGTGACAAATGCCTGTTATTTTTAGCTCACACTAATGCACTGTAAAAAGCAGAGTTACATAAAAACAAAAAAATATTACAGTGATAAATGTAATAATTTATTTAGCAGCTGGAAATCTATTGAAAATGGACAGGCACTTTGAATAAGTGCCCAAGAGAACAAGTAAGAACGAACGGTGCAGTCTAAATGTCCTTTGTTTGTTTATTGAATTTCCTTTCATTTGTAAGAACGGCATGTGCTCTGGAGAAACTTTTGGAACTAAAATGAAGTACTGGACACCTTCAGCTTATGCAGAGACATAGCATAGATGTGGGTTTGTGTGTGCCCGTGAGGGTCTTGATCTGCTGGAAACCAAGTGCAAGGAGCTGAGCGCTAACAGAGCACTTTGCAGTGCTAGAAGGGAACAATGCAACTACTTCAGGTTTCATTCCAAATCTTTCTCCTACCCTTCTTTCATATTTCTGTCTATTTAAACAGCAAGCACCAAAGAGTTAGGATCTACATTAGAATTATATTCTGTCACATCTCATAATACTTTCTGCAAACAGTAATAGAATCCCCAACTGGCCTCATGGAGCTGGGATATAATTTCCCATGTTTTCTTGATACTATGTTTTAATAGTAATTTATGAATAGAAACTGGATGTCACTTGTGAGTGACTCATGAGAAAAGTCTACCTGACTGAATTCATCTCCTACAACTGGGACCCCATGAGTAGGAGGAACCCTTTGTCCTAAGGCCTTCCTAATCTTTCATCCCAGCTTTAACATCTCTCAGAAGTTCTTAGTTCATAAGGTCTACATCAAAAAGTAGAATTAGCTATAAACAGTTTGAACATTTCTTTAGAAATTTGGGTAAGACTGTAAAACAGCAATGAGAAGCATATAAGGAGCCATTAGAGGGAACCTCATATCTGGTGGGTAAGGAATTGGTAGAATGGTTGCATCCAGAGAGCAATGGAGAAGTAGCTTGGGGTATTAGTGGATGAAAAACTGCATATGAGTTAGCAATGTGTGCTCACAGTCCAGAAGGCCAACCGTATCCTTGGCTGTATCAAAAGAAACATGGCCAGTAGGCCAAGGGAGGTGATTCTGACCTTGTACTTCAATCTGGTAAGTCCCCACCTGGAGTACTGTATCCAGATCTAGAGTCTTCCTCTCAGGAAAAACATGGACCTGTTGGAGGGGGTCTACAGGAGTCAAATGATCAGAGAGCTGGAACACCTCTCCTCTGAAGAAAGATGAAGAGAGTTTGGGTTGTTCAGCCTGGAGAAGGATGTGGGGAGATTTATTTCAGTCTTTCAATACTTAAAGGGGACCTTATAAGAAAGATGGGAATGGACTTCTTAGTAGGGCCTGTAGTAACAGGACAAGGGGTAATGGTTTGAAACTAAGAGGGTAGATTCAGACTAGCTACAAAGAAGACATTTTTTAGGAGGGTGATGAAACACTGGCCCAAGTTGCCCAGAGAGTTGGTAGATGACCCATCCCTGGAAACATTCAAGGTCAGGTTGGATAGGGCTCTAAGCAACCTGCTCTAGTTGAAGATGTCCTTGCTTGTGGCAGGGTGATTGGACTAGATGACCTTTAAAGGTCCCTTACAATCCTAACTATGCTATGATTCTATTAGATGTAGTATGTTCACAGCCATATGTCATGCAGAAACAGGCAATAACCTGGGATCTCAGGTAGGACAGGAAAACTGTCAAAGAAAATATAAGATAAAAAAATGAAATTTGCAAATATCGATAATCCTAGGCTACAGGGTAAACTGTCTTAGTGAGGCCCAGAGGATCTGCAACACTCTAATTAAGAGAGGAAGTGACTTAGGACTTTGCGTCTTCAATACAGAGTTCAGACAATGCCTTGGCCAGAATCTTGTTTGATTCATCTGACATTAGTTTATACTAACTGCATCTCATCAAGAGAGGAACCTCCATCTTTGTAGTAATAGAAAACAAGATAAACAATTGCACATAACAGCATAGTACTGTGTCGTGTTTTAACCCCAGCCAGCAATTAAGCATCACACAGCTGCTTGATCACTTCCTACTGCCAGGGGGACAGGGAAGAAAGTTGGGAAAAAAAAAAAAGTAAAACTTGTGAGTGGAGATTAAAACAGTTTAATAGGACAGAAAAGTAAGGGATGGGGTTGCGGTTTGGATGGGAAATAAGTATACAAAACAAGTGATGCACAATAGAATTGGTCACCACCCACTGACCAATGCCAAGCCAAATCCCTGAGACTCAGTCAGTGCCTCCCCACCAATTTCTCCCAGTTTATATACTGAGCATGATGTTCTATGGTATGGAATATCCCTTTGGCTAGTCCAGGCAGGCTGCCCTGGCTGTGTCCCCTCACAGTTTCATGTGCACCTGTTCACTTGCATTGCAAAGGAAACTGAAAAATCCTTGGTTTACAACAAGCACTACTTAGCAACAACTAAAACATCAGAATGTTCTCAACATTATTCTCATACTAAATACAAAACACATCACTGCACCAGCTCCTAGGAAGAAAATTAACTCTATCCCAGCCAAACTAGGACATGCTGTTTTTTCACCTGGTTTCACAATGACTCAATGCATTAATCTAAAGTAAATATTAAAAGAAAGTGGAAATAGATATGAATGGAATGTTGCCCAGCATCTGTTTTGAACTCACCAGGAAAATTACTGGATCCATGCCAGTGCTCCTCCAGTTTATCATTCTAGATCATCTGCCATTAAAAGCAGTTCACATACTCCCTACCAGTAGAGTCCTTTCTGTATCAAAGTCAGTGGGAGAATTCTAAACTACTTCAGTAGGGTCATAATATCCACCATGTTAGAAAAAACAGAAGTATAATCCCTTATTTTTCTACTTTTACCTAATCATTGTATCTGCCTTGTTATAATTTTTTAAATGTTTGTAATAACAGGGATATTTGACTGAGGAAATCTTTGAGAAAAATACTTTCCTGAGTACTCAAAACTACCTACTAACTCATTAGCTAATGCAGACTTTGACATTAACATTCTCTGATTCTGTGAAAAGGTTGACTGGATCACAGATCACTTTGCACAATGATTTTGCAGTGGCATTTACATATTAGTTAATCACTAGTACTTGGATAAGTATTTAAAAGAACAAACAGTTGAGAAATTGCACAATTTAAAAATCACTGAAAGCATACAGCAATTTGTCCATAGAATCACAGAATCATTTTGGTTGGAAAAGACCTTTAAGATCACTGAATCCAAGCATTAAACTAACAGTACCAAGCTCACCACTAAACCACATCCCTAAGCACCACATCTGCACATCTTTTAAATACCTCCAGAGATGGTGATCCAACCACCTCCCCGGGAAGCCTGTTCCACTGCTTGACAACCCTTTCAGTGAAAAAGTTTTGCCTAATGTCCAACCTAAACCTCTCTGGCACAACTTGAGTTCATTTGCTCTTCTCCTATTGCTTGTTACACAGGAAACTATTGCTACAACCTCCTTTCAGGTAATTGTAGAGAGCAATAAGGTCTCCTTTCAGCCTCTTTTTCTCCAGGCTAAACAACCCCAGTTCCCTCAGTTGCTCTTCATAAAACTTGTTCTCTAGACCCTTCACCAGCTTCACTGCTCTTCTTTGTATACATTCCAGAACCTTAATATTTTTCTTGTAGTGAGGGGCCTAAAACTGAACACAGTACTTGAGGTGTGGCCTCACCAATGTTGGGTACAGGGGCATGATCCATTCCCTCATCCTGCTGGCCACACTATTTCTGACACAGGCCAAGATGCACTTGGCCTTCTTGGCCACTTGGGCACACTGCTGGCTCATGTTCAGGCAGCTGTTGATAGACACCCCCAGGTCCTTTTCCACCAGGCAGCTTTCCAGCCACTTGTCCCAAGCCCGTAGCATTGCCTGGTGTTTGATCTTGCTGAAGCTCATGTCATTCACCTTGGCCCATCAATCCAGCCTTCCCAGGTCCCTCTGAAGAGCCTTCATGTCCTCAAGCAGATTTGTGCTCCCACCCAACTTTGTACTGTCCACAGAGTTTTACTGGGGTGCCCCTGACCGCCTCAAGACGATTGTCCCCTCTAAGCAGATCTTGCATAGAGAAGGCTGAGATGCCATGTCTTGTGTCTATCTACAGGTTTACCATATCAGAATAAGGTCTAGAAACAGACATGCCAGAAAACTATATGCAGAATCAACTCCTTAATAATGTCTGGAAGCACTTAACAGAACAGAAAGATGTAATAAATATTGGAGTTGCCCCCTGTTGTGCTTCATTCAGTTTCTTGCACAGGACATTTGCTTCTCATTATCAAAGCATAACAAGACCTGACAAGAATCAGTTGTCTACAACTTTTAGGGTAGCAAAACATATTGTTGCAAATCTGTTTTCATCGATGGCAGTGGCTAGAAAAACCACAGTACCTCAAACCTGGCTATCTGCTATATTGCAATTCAGTTTAAAATAGCTGTCCATCTAGCATGTTCCTGGCCACTCACAGACAACACCTACTATGTCAAATGTTTAAACAGTGAGAAAAGCCCCTCAGATTATGAATGTCAAGAGAGACAGGACTTAGGCAGTTTATTTTCTCATTTATGAGAGATTAATGGAAACACCTCAGAGCATAAAGAAATTAAGAGATATGCTGAACGCAAAGTGAGAGCTGTCTACACTGTAATAAAACCCACTTGCTGTAAGGACAAGAAAGGGATAAATTCTTATACCAATACTTCTTAATAGGAAACTATCCATAAGCTCTTGCCATCACAAAGAAACAGGTTTTTTTTCACTTGAACACAGTGTGTTTGTTGATCAGATGATTAAAGCTACATATACTGAGACTTACAAGCTGGTAGCACTGGCATGCTCAGAAATAATTTCTCTATGAACATCTTTCACACATATCCTTAAAGTGATAAGAAAATCTGACTCTAGGAGTGGTATGACTCTGGCTCTAGGAGCTGTTCTTTAGCTACCCATGGGCATATGGGAATGGAGATTATTGGAAGTAAAGACTGTTGAAGTTTTCTCATATTTCTGAAGGAAGTAGCTGATACTCATTTTTACTCCATATAGAAGAAAGTTCATCTTGCTGATGGACTCTACTACTGTAATTATCTTCCAAAAATATGGTTAAAAAGAATAATTGAAGCTGAAGCTTTGAAGTGTAAGGAGATTGACAGGAAATAGAGTGCCACAGCAAGACAATGAAGTTGTAAGATCGCCCAGTAAAAATGTTTTCACTCTTCAGCTGTAAGAAATATATTTAGTGTCTGAAGTGTCACCTCAAGATAGGTATGGACTGCAGCAACATAAACTCTTATGTAAAAAAAAAAATATGTATATTTCCATTGTCAGGTGGACATTTATAACCTGGAACAGGCCTTCCTGGCATCATCAGAACAGGAAAAAATGTTTGCACACCATTGTGCAACTATGAACTCAACTAACTGAGGGTTCTGTAGAGATCATAACCACAGCATTTACTAAACTACCATGAATTAATAGAGAATTGTGAAATCGGTGAGGAAGTAAATTTAAGAAGAAACAAATTAATAAGAATTAAAGACACTGAAAATGAAAACATGTCCCAGAAGTCAAATAGAAAATGCTATACCAAAATCCATTAAAAGTAATTATTTTTCTTTATATGGCATTTATGACTCAGTTAAAAGAAGCCAATTAAAATTTGGGAAACTGCAATATGCTGTCTCTACCAAAACAATCACAGGCTTAATTAGATACAAGATCTAAAGTAAACCAGAAAAAAATAATTCAAGTACAGGGAAGAAAATACCAATAAAAAGAAAACACTTAAAGCACATGCTAATAAATGAACCTCCATATTCTTACCCTGACACTTATGATTTGGACAGGAGTTTAATAATCAAAAAACATTTCAATAAGACTCTGAAGCACACTAAATTTCTGAATTTTAGGCATCTTCAACAGACATAAAATTATTTCTTGTTTGTACTTGTTTCTGTGCAACACCTCTGCTTTGTCAAACATTAAACAATGTAACATAGTAAAAATATTTGTGATATTGAGAGCATAAAAAAATACTTTAGACTTTAATTTTGTCTTTTTGCCAAAAAGGTGCTATGAAATGCCAACATGTACCAGCCTTGTTTCATATGAAGCAGATGTTAAGATCCCACTTTGCACTTTAGAGCCCTTTGACAGCTTGGTGGAAACTGATGTGAAGCGACCTCAGATAGTCAAGGTGATCTCAATATGGTGACAGATACTATAGTTTCATGCCACTCTGATATTTCCAGTCGAACATGGGTTTCCATAGAAAACACTGTTCCAGTCTTAGCTACACATCTGTGTTACTGCATTATGCCAATAGTATTGCTCTTAGGGACTCATGATTAACTAGGTCAAGGAACTGATCTGTCTTTTCAGGACACCTGTTTATCAAGGCAAACTTGTTTTCTGTTGTAAATATTTAGGCAAATCCAACCTTTACACTAACAAGAACACAGAGGAGGAACTAAGAATATAGGACTTGTGACAGGCTTAGGCTCAAACGATTTAAAGCAAAAAAACCCCATCACATCTTTGGTTGTCACTCTGGCTGGACCTCTAGCAATCCTTTCCTCTCAGATAGGCTCTTCTTCAAAAGTTGCTTTATTTTTTTTATAACCTCTGTGCTCCTGGAGGCTTATAATATAGGAATCAGAGCTGACCTCAGTACCTGTCTCTCATTTCTTGATTTCACATTAAGTCTTTGCCCTGTCTCTTTCAGCCTTTTTGCTAGAAGAAAGATAAAACTGCAGATTCTTTGTTTCCCTGTCTGCTGCAATCCTCGCAGTTAGACCCAGCGTACTAGCTGGTGACCTGTCTCCATAGTGACTTTGTGTTTGCTGGACTAGCATTACACGGCACAGCTCACATACTACAGTGACAGCACGATTTCACATTGCCCAAATGGGACACTAAGTCCTTCACTTCTCTGAGCTGGGGATCTGACAAAGAACAGGCACCCACATCTATTAACACAGCTGACTTCAGAAATTCCTTAGCTCCAGGGCTCTGGAGCCTGGGAAGGTGAGCTAGGGAAGCACAATCATGCATTTGCCTTGCTCTTCTCCTCTTGCCTGGTGCACTGGGCTCGCTGTTTGGTATGCTTGTTACACCATTCCTGATGTTCTCAGGTTGAATAGTGACCCCCTAAAACCCACTGACTACAGGGCACAGAAGCCATTTTAAAATTTGAGACAGTAGCCAGCTTTTTGTTGTTAGAGGACAGTGCTTCTCAACATATAGACAGATGTACCTATAACAGATAGATAGATATGCCTGTGAAAGTCAGCTAGCAAAAGCAAACCTACCTTCCTAATGCTAGACTCTCTTTCACTGTGAACTTTAGAAGTTTAGGGAAACTTTATCGACACCGGTTGAAAAGCCTTTGTCTATATGGATAGGCCACTCACTGAGAAGCAGGTAGACCCCCTTCTCTGCCTGTTTCGTGCCTTGCCAATGCAGAAAAGCGTCTCAGCCTCCAAATCCATGCTTAAAGAGAAGAAATCTTCGCTATTACTGTTCATGCAGTTAACAAAGACTGCCTTATCAGTGGAAAGGGCTTGAGGTGAAAAACTGGGCTCAGCCCCGTGATTTGTGGGCACTTTATCAGAGGACTCTTTAATGCAAAACTCAACAGTGCACAGAAGCAGCCTGGTGTCCCACCTTGTAGCTCCTTCTCTGGAGGTCTCCACGCCAGGGTCCTACAGATCAACTAACTTCAACTCAGCTATCTTTCAGTCTTTCGGCCAACAAGCAACCCTGAGGGGAATTAATCCCTTCTTGCCAGGAAGGGTGACGGCGGGCGCAGGGCCGGCTTTGCCCCGCTGCAGGTCGCGCTACACGCCCTGGGAGGGTAGGTGAGGGGGAGACACGCAGAGCGGCAGAAGACAGGGGCTGCAGCCCGCCCCCGTTTTGGATTTCGCAGAGGAGCCCTCCGGGCCCGCTAAAGAGGGGGAGCAGAGTTAGGGCACCGCCCGGCATGGGTTCCACTGTAGGGGGCAGTAGCGCGGCGGTCACTGGCAGCGGACGGGGCCCTGGGGCCGGCCCGGCCCGGCTGGTCCCGGAAGGCGCCGCGCTCGCTCCCGGCTGCTGAGTGGCGGCGGCGCGTCACGTGTGCGCGGCCGGGCCGGGGAGGGGCCCTGGGGCCGGGAGGCGGCAGACGGCACTGGTCCGGCTGCGGCGCGGCGACATGTCCCACCAGACCGGTATCCAAGGTACCCGAGCGTCTCTCCTGGCGAGCGCTGGCCGCCACCTCCGTCCTGCAGTGCTCACCTGCCCCTCCTGATGGCTGAGCCCCGCTTCCCTCCTTTTCCCCTTCCAGCCGCCGGGCGCGCAGGAGATTGGAGCGCCTTTCGCTGCGGGTCCGGGCGCGGCGCGGGGGTAGGCGGCCGTTGTGGCCATTTAATGGGCCGTTCCTGGCGGGATTTTGTCCCCTGACGCGCTCTTTGTTCGCTGCTGGAGGAGCGTGTCCTCCCGCGGAATGGCGGGGGGAGGCGAGACGAGCGTGGGGAAACCGCTTCTGGCTTCGGCCCCGGGCGGCCGCTGCTGCCTTGCCAGGGTTTATCCGAACGTCTAACTCCGCCTGTCCGTTTTAGAGCGGCAGGGAGCCCGCCTGAGAAAACAGTTCCCTGCAGAAAAAATGGCTAGGAGCCCCCCCCCCCCGACTCAGGTAACTTCGCCGAGAGCAGGTTGTCCTGCTGCGGCGAGATGAGGCGTGAGGTGGGACCCGGCGACCGGGACTGCGAGGGCTCCCTGGACACCTCCCCTGCTTCCCGGACTTCGGACAGGCTGTTGCCGGCTCGGGGTCTCCGCCGCAGCGGGTTTGGGATGTGTTTGACTGCACTGGAAATGCCGAGGGTCGCTGCTGGGTCCGTTGTAGCGGGAGCCCTGAGGAGAACCAGGAGCCCCGGACTAGGGAAGCGCACTAAAAAGCCCATCACTGGAGGCCAGAAAGGGGGAAAATGTGAGGGAACCTTTTTCAAACCGTGTTTCCAGGCCTTGGAGGGTGCGGGGAGAAATTGGAGGAAGACAGCATATTGTTTGTTAGCATTACCAGGTCCCCCCTGAATCACAGAATTGCTAAAGAGGGATTATACTGCAGGATTATGGGGGAGTCGGGTTTTACTATCTAGATTTCAGAAATCTGTGTTCGGTGACTAGCACAGTGTACTTTGCCTGCTTTCCCATATTTATTATTGAAGGTGACTTTTGTCCCAGCCTCGGCAGCTCTTAACTGCTCTTCTATTCCCTTTTTTGTCCATTGGCTGCGTTTGGTCTGCACCCTTTTGCCTCTCTTCCTTCCCCTGCATGCCAGTCTTCCTCTGGGGTTTGTTGGTTGGTTTTGGTTTGGTTTGGTTTGGTTTTTTTTTTTCCTGCTTATTTTTTTAAGTTCTTCAACCTTTCTCAGGCTACAGGTGCACCTGGTATAGTATTTTTCCCAGGGTGGAGAAATCTTTTACAGGGGCTCTTCATTCCCTTGTTCTCTCTCCTGGCAGTTCTGGAGGGAGGAGAATAAAAATATCCTATTGCTTATCACAAGCAAGAAGAGTGGCTCAGCCTCTTCTGCAGCTCTCCATGTCTTTGAGAATCTTCTGTCCTTTGAGGAGAGCTGTAGAGAGAGAACTCAGCAGCTTTCCTGCACAGATCCTGCCTTCGCAGGCACTAATCAGAGGTTCTGTTTGCAGCAAAGCATCTGCTTCTGCAATTTGGAAGAGGAATAGCACTTGTTGTTATATTGCTGGCCTTTGCTACAAACAGACTACTGTCACTCATAAACAGTTACAAGATTTGGCAGCACGGGACGCTCTTTTCTGGAAGCAGAAATGAAGTCATGGGGACAGTGATATGTAGCTAAAAGGACTGATCTTTCAAACAGGCCAGTGCAGATAAATATTGTAGGAAGTTGCAGAATGCATTGAGCTGTGGGAAGATAGTGTTAGAATATGTTCATGGTCTTCTAAATAATTAAAAAAATAATATTCCCTGTAAAATATTTGTGAAATAGACCCAAATTTTAATTCTGTAGCTATCTATGCAGAAAGTTTGAGTAGAAAAATAATGTCACTGTTAAGGATTTAAAAACCTTTGTGAGGTTTTTATCTCACGATATTGAGATGGTTTCTCAAATGTCTTGTCTCAAAATGTTACTTTGGTAGCTGTCACAGTTCTGGCATTGGTGCAGGGACTGCTGTATTTTGGTCTTGGTTTGCTATGTAGGGTTGAAATGAGAGAATAAAGGACACAAAGCTAATAGATGATAGGAGGACCAAAAAAAGAAGTCCTGGAAGAACTGAAAGTTCTAGAAAGTGGTGCAGTGTGTGTGTGCTGAATGGAATGATGACCAGCAGAGATGATTAGACAAGGTGACAGCAAATTACAGTGAGTGTCTGCACTGGTTAATGGGAAGATGTTAACTGGGATGAAGCTGAGATTGGACTGGTAACCTGAGGCAGTTCAGTTTAACACCCTTTTCCCTTCCGTACCATTTTAGAGTTTGAGAACGGGCCTGGTCATCACTGCGATGGGCAAATATTTGATGTGTTTTGGTATGGGTAGTAATGTTGTTGGATGCCATCTGGCCATCTGTTCAGTTGGCCTCAACCTGACTATAAATAATCCATTTTATTTGTTTCCTGGTTTGAGCATTTGTTTTGTTGGTGCTATGCTGTATGTTGTGGGATTACTTAAAAGACCAGTTTGCAATAAATGTTCTTCAGTAGATGCTGTACAACCCCTGTCTGTGGTGTAATTAAACTGATTTGCACTTGGATTATTTAGCAGAGCAGTTGAAATAAGGTTGATTTTCATGTGATTCCAGCACAGTTCTTCAGTGTGCTTAGGGAAGTGAGTGTATTGTGTTTCCTTTGTGGTGTCAGTGTGAGTTACAGACATGTTAAAATATTTTTAGTTATTTCTTTGTAAATTCCTTATAAAGGTGTCTTGTTGCAGGGATTGAACAATGTCAGCAAGATACATATGAGGAGATAAGATGATAAGAAAGATAAGCAATGAGTGGCAGCCTTCACTGGTACTCTGAATTCAGAAAGGTATCCTCAGGAAAAACTATCACTTTTGCCAGACAAGCTCTAACATTTTCCTGGCAGGCAGATTCTGTCTGGAAGTCTGTACTAAGCCTGCAGACTTCATGAAGCCCTTGTAATTTGAGATGCAACATATTTTTATTGTGTTGCTGTGTTCATTCTGAAACCTGAGAGTGATGATGGGGTGTCACTTTTAATTTTCACATTGTTGAAAATTATATGTTGTGCTAGAAAGCAGGGCTGTTCTGTAATGTCAGTCATTTGTTGGTGGCATTTCAGTGGCTGGAGCAGTATGCAGCATAGAGGAACCATCACTCCCTGTCCTCAGTCCAGCTTGTAGCGAAGATCCAGTTGTGTGCTTTCCCAGTGTTGTTCTCACCATTGTGAATATTCTTTGTCCTAGGGAAGTGTAATATGTTGATTTGATTACTTTGATTTTTTCTCTTTCAGCTAGCGGAAGTGTTAAAGACACCTTTGTTGGAGCCAGAAATGGACAATACAGGCTATTAAAAATAGTCATTGACAATGGTTTGTGCCATTATAATCTTTTTCTCTTGATTCTTTTAGATATCTTCCTAGTTGCTTTAGTGACCCACTTGTACAATTGTTAAAAAACAAGACTCTGCAAAACTTAATGTTACTAGAGTCTTTCATAGACAGCAGGAAAATTAAAGTTTTGGTGATGCTAAGCTACTGTATTTTTACGTATGAATTTTTCATCTTTTACCAAGAACTTCTGTGTGTTTCATATGGATAATACAAATAAGCTTACTCTTACCTTCTCACTAAAGAAAGAGTAAAAAAAAAAATCTACAAGGGTCTGTTTTGACACTTTGGTTACTTGTATTAGAGAGATTCTTATAAGCAGCTAGTCACTTCATGAAATACAAATGTTATCTACCCTTTACACTAGCATCAGCTGAATGTAAAAAGGCTTGTTAAAGCAGATGTTTAAATAGCAATCTGGCTACATAGAATAAGTCTTTAAAAATAAGTAATTTCATACAAATTTTCAAAGCTAAAACTGTTCCTTATAAATCTCACACATAGGTATAAATACAAAATTGCACAATTTCTTTCAGAACTTTAGTTTGATCTCTGAACTTCTTGCCAAGTGATCAAGGCTGCAAACATTGCAAGACAATGCATAAACTGTTTTTTTTTTAATAGCAATATTGGTTGACTGTATAAGACACTTCATGGGTTAGTCCATCTTTTTAAGTACATCAAATGTCTACCTTGGGTTTATTGTTCTTTCTTGAGTTAATTTATTTACGGTACATTGAAATACCTATTAGTTGGAGAAAGGTATGTGTATGTACATGTCCGTACACATTCATACTTTCATTGTTAGGTAAATAACCTACTGTTAACCTTTGAGTTATTTGCTTTTCTTAGGAAGTCTTCTGCCATTTTAATAACTTTCCTTAAGGAAGTGGCAATAGTAATACAGGGAGGTCACTGTGGTAGAGTTCCACTAGCACGAAGTAGCACATGCTGGCATACCACTGAATATTGTTTTCTTTTTTTCCCTATTATGCAAGGTAAAACAATATGCTTTTGTGCATATGTTACTTTTTAGTACGTAATGAAGCCTAGAAATAAGATAAAAATGGTTTTTTCCTTTTTTTTTTTTTTTTTGTGTGTATATATATATATGCATTTTGTCTCTGTAAAAAGAGAATCCAGTCTTTGATACTATTTTCCACAGTTCAAAAAAAAAAAAACCTCTAGAAGACCCAGGGTACTTGAAGAGGGACAGTTGCCTCCTCTGTCTGCAGTAGCTTTCAACAACTGCCCTTAGTCAACAGATAATAGTAAAATTGAGTTGTGTTGCTCTGAGTAAATAAGAGCTTTGCTGCTCAGCAACAGAATTTCTCTGACATTAGTTTTCTATCTTAAATCCAAATCCAAGTGAGTATAAAGCCACCTAGAGTTGAGAACTGACAAATACATTCTGAATACACTGCTCTAGGTGCACAGCTAATTCAGAGATGGGCCAAACACCTTCTCACCCGAGATGTTTGTGTTCTGTGACTTAGCAAAGTAGAGTGCTAACTTCTGAAGGTTTTGCTGTAGAAGCTTTTGTATACTGTTGTACTTTTGGCTGAAGTTACAGAAGTTAGGCCCTACACTCTCAAAATAAGTTTTGTATACTAGCTACTGTGATGGTTCTCAAACTATTGTTGGATCCCATTTAAACAAGGTAATTCTGGTTTGATTATGAGGGCTAGTATTTACTGGGAAGTTGAGAAATGTTTTGAAAGACACTACACAGTGCTTTGGAAGCTGAGATGTAAAGAAAAATCTTATTGCTACAGCTGTTCACATAATTCAATCTCATCTGAAGTATTCTATACTGACTTAAGACAATTATACATAATAAACAACTTCAGTCCTTTGAAGAGATCATAGTTATGAAGCTGTGTTAGAAAGAGGTTTATCTGCTTACATAGTCAATTTAAAGTGATTAGTGCAAGCGTATTCATTCCAAACTCTTTTCACTGTGTTATTATTGACTCCTTACAATGTGTACAAACACTAATACGTTACAGCAAGAATTCTAATTCTAAAATTTAAAAGCTTACTCTTATCTTGTTTCTACTTAAGTATTCCAATTTAATTATAACCTAACTGGCAGAAGACATGTTTTATTTTCCTTCCGTGTACATGATGCAAAAAACCTCTAACCTCAGTCTTATCCCTTCCGATCGGAGAACCTGGTGACAAGTGGCACGTTACATCACAATTATTGTATTTGGGTTATTGAAAAGTAAGGTTTGAACATACACAGATTTTGTAGGAATTAATCCACTTTCACATTGACTGTTCCTGTGGACATTAAAAGAAAGATAGATTAAGTGTCTGATTAACTGTTTATTGTAATTGCTAATTTTGCAAAACACTATTAACTGTATTGTTACTAACCTGTGGCTTTGGGTATTGGTTATAGAGCAGCTTGTTGTGGGATCTTCTCGGCAGCCAGTTGGATCATGGGAAAAGGATTATGATTCTTTTGTCCTTCCCCTTCTTGAAGACAAGCAACCCTGTTATATATTATACAGATTAGATTCTCAGAATGCTCAAGGATATGAATGGATCTTCATTGCGTGGTCACCTGATCACTCTCCGGTAAGTAGCAGTTGTCAGAGATTTCATGTTGTCAGTGATTTTTCAATGGTTCCATTTGATCTGAATCCTAGATGTATAGGAAAAGAATTTGAGGAATGAAGTATTCCCCAACCATCCCCTCACTTTCTTCCAAGATAACTGGGAAAATATATTTCTTGAAGGTGATTTAGAAGCAGTATCACTGTCAGAGTGAAGCTGATCCAATTTATTTCTAACCTCACTGGCAGAGGCAAGACAATGTTTTTGCCCTGTTTATTTGTCCATCTTTCTGTCAGTGTTTCATTAAAATGCATTGAAGGATATAGGACAGAAATCTCAATGGCTGCTATCATAGAGAGAAAGATTATAGTGTGAGCTCAAGTTGTTAGAGAACATGGGATGGAACTGAATTTAGAGTTAAGGATTTCTAGGAGAAACTACAATACTGCAGGTAGATTCTAGGAATGCAAGATAAGGGAATATAGAAAATAAAGCTATTTTGGTATTCCTACTACTTCACTAGCAGTTAGAAAATAGTAAGACACCATGGGTTGCAGTGTATAGAATTGATTAGGTGAAAAACTTGAGGTATTGTGGTTATGAGGATTGCATAATGTTGGAATAAGGTGTGAAGATGGGACAGTTGAGAGAGGAATAAGTGACTGTATTAGACACAATTTGATAGGGAACAAATGCCATTAGATCTTCAACCCTCAGGGACAGTAGATCTAAATAGTGGTGTTTTTTCCCATTTAAAGTTAGTAAATGTTGCCTTTTTTTTTTTTTTTTTTACATTTTAAAAAGGCTCATACTTCTAGTAAAGCTGCAATTTATTTCTGGAATTGCTTACATAATATTGTGCCCTTGAGAATTTAGTGATGTCTTTCACTATAATGATCCAGAGCTCATTCTGTGGACTTTATTAAGAATTACAAATTCATAATGAGGTTTCAGCACCTAAAATATTTGTTCAAGAAAGATGTTAATGGACTTGCTACACCAACGTGCTAGATTCTCTGTGTACATAAAAGAAAGAAGAATTCAAATGAAACCAACACTTTTATTATATGCTAGGTTCGTCAAAAAATGTTGTATGCAGCAACCCGAGCAACACTCAAGAAAGAATTTGGAGGTGGTCATATTAAGGATGAAGTATTTGGAACAGTACAGGTATGCTTTCTATTTAAAGTCAGCACACTGACTTTAAATACTAATTTATTAAATACTGAATATAGTAGCTGACATTACTGGAACAAATTTGTGGTGTTTCTGCTGTTATTTGATTAAGGAAAAAAGTTAAAAGGCCTGTGTGTTATTCCAATGTTAAAATCTATTTGCTCTCATTTGAAGAATTAACTAAGTGTATTTAACAACCTTGGACTAAGAGGTCCTTGGTTACAAAAACTGTATAATCTAAGAATAATAGGATCATCTCTTAATCTCCCCGTGTTTATGTGAATCCTCTAAAAGCTGTAACTTTCAGGCCAATTGTATCCCAAGCCATTTTGGATGTATGGATCTGAATCAGAAGTGGACTAGAACAGTGATCTGTAAGACATTAACATCTGAAAAGCAAGTGCTTTTATCTT
The DNA here is from genome assembly GCA_025447755.1 of Corythornis vintsioides. Lineage (NCBI taxonomy): Eukaryota > Metazoa > Chordata > Aves > Coraciiformes > Alcedinidae > Corythornis > Corythornis vintsioides. The sequence continues at coordinate 50,009 of JAOEGS010020168.1, forward strand.
AAACTAAGGATATTAAGTTGTTAGTTCTGTAGAAATTGACCATAAAATGGAACTCAAGTCCATAGCTGCCATCTTAACTTATGGAAACAGATTTCTAGTAGCTACTGATTTTTTCAGTGAAAATACTAATAGTTGACTGTTCACTTAATGTAAGGGAATTGGAAGGGGCATGTATGAAATCTAAGAAGCTTTGAAAGAGTGTTTAAAAGCCTGCAAGTGCTGTGTGTGTAAGGAAATATGAGGCTGTTGCCTTCCCTTGGTTTCTTTGAGAAAGTAATAGAAGTCTTACATGCATCTTTGTCAGACAGGCATCAGCAAGTCTTGGCTTTTTAATCCATTGCTGATTTTAAAGAAATACAAGATGGAGTTCTCAAAGGTACATAATTCCTATATTAGGTCATCATATGCACAAATCTGAACCAAAGCACTGCCACTATTGACACAGGGAGCTGGTGTTAAAGGAACGGAAGGCGTTGGAGATTTGTTGAAGAATACTGGGTATTGTAGGTGGGGGAAAGGCTGTGGAAGAGACATGAGCTGTTGTGGCAGACATACCAATCCATAAGAACATGAGGCTAATAATTCTGCTCACTGAGTAAATGATTTGTTATATTCAGCATTAACCTGTGATGGAGGCTTCATTATCTGAACAGACACAGTAACAAAGCTCTCTGGAGAGCCTATATTCCAGACACATAGCAGAGTTGCTATAAGGGTTTACTAGTAGACATTTATTTTTTTTTCTTGATTGTTCAATCAACTAATCTCTCGCCACCACTTGCACCAAACAAACCATTAGAAGTCTATGTAATATGTAGAAATTGTGACCCAAGACCAGAGCTTCCATCTCAGTTGCAGGGAAAGAGCATTGCATTTGCCTATTACTGTTACTTCAGAATGTTCTTAGGGCACTGAGAGGATAGAGTCAATGTAACTCAGTTTTTACAAGTTCATTATGTTACAGCTTAATAGATCTCTAAATTGTTGGTTTCACTGTCTTGTGTATAAACGTCTTAATTGTAGCTGACCTAGAGTGTTATTTGTGTGAAAATCAATACCTTTTCCAAAGTATTCAGGTTGTAAACCTCAGTTACAATCTTGGTCGACAGCATCCAGTGGGTTGCTAAAACTTTATTTTGTTAGACACAAGGTTGGTTTAATTGTAGCCAGCTCTGTTACCCTGGTGAAACCTGGTTATGGTCCCACCTGTTACTTACACATGCCTTAATCTTGATACCTCTGGGCTTCTAAAACAAGTTATAATGGAATGTTGTCACTGGAAATTGTATTTGGGAATGTCTGTCTCAGAAAGGAAAGAGCTAAGAAGGAGTTTTTTCTTTCTTGTCAGAACTAGAGTATAAAATCATATTCCTATGACTACACGAAGTCCTACCCTTTTCTGAGTGACTAATATTAAATACTAAAACCACAAGAATCAGTCCCTTCAGAAAGTGTCACAAATGGCACTGCATTAACAAATTCCCCCAAATCATCTCAGAATTCATCATCATCCTGTGTTGTTGTGTCGTAAGCAATTTCCTGTCCTAAAGTTGCATTTCTGTCTCCCATTTTTTAGGTTGAAAACTAACAATAAGCTATCAGTCTGAGTATGCACATTTTATAAGAAAATAATTTATTATTATCTTTATTATTTATTAGAACTGTGGCAGTTCTCTGAGGTTTTGTCCAAGAAGGCTGAATATCTTCATGCACACTGTCTTCATTAATGCTAACTTTTGAATTAGGAAGGTAATTGGGAACTGTAAATGCTGCCCATGGTACAGTTGGGTTCAAGAGCAGCCCATTGACCCAGCTGAATAGGAAGATAAGCTGAATTTGCAAGTGCACCTACACTTTTTTATTCAGATAAAATGACTGTAACTATATGGGAGGCAAACACTTTTTTTTTTTTCTCTCAGTATAGAGTGTCTTTGAAGAAAACTTTTTTGTTATTAAAAATGTTCAATATTGATACTGTGCTTTCAGGATGATGTTTCACTGAATGGATATAAAAAATATTTGATATCACAGTCCTCCCCTGCGCCTCTGACTGCAGCAGAAGAGGAACTTCGACAAATTAAGATTAATGAGGTACCTACATTGTAATTGAGCATGGATGGGAAACAGGGTGCAGAGTTCTAAACATGCTATAGAGAAAAAGTCATTCTAGGGTAAAAAAGAATAGAACAGAAAAACTGAAGTTTCAGAAAACTTGAGTGGAGAAGAATATATATTTATTTCTCAATGAGTTGAGACTCCAGGATGATGATGTCTGGAGTTGAAATGGCAGCACCTTGCTGAGTTTTTAAGGCCTAGTGTCTGAGTCAGAGGTCTTGCAACTGCAGAGCTTAATTTTGGCAACTTAAATTAAACTTTGGAACTTAAAATGCTTTTAATATCACTGGATGTGCTTTTTTGTGAAGGGTGACTGAGAACTGGCACAGGTTGCTCAGAGAGGTTATCGAGTCTCCATCTTGGAAATATTTAAAAACCGTCTGGACAGTGACCTGGGCAACTGGCTTTAGGTGGCCCCGATTGAGCAGGGGCTGGTCAATCAAGATGACCTCCAGAGGTGTATTCTAACTCAGCCATTCTGTGATTGCCTGAATATATTTCCCATGGTGGCAGAAAGTGTGGAGAAAACACAAAATAGGGGCTGTTGCAGTGAATGATTGCCAGGAATATTTCAGCAGCCTTATTCCTAAAGGAAATGTGCTTATCTTCCAGCATAAGTGCACTTGAGACTGAGAGGAAGTGAGTGAATTCCACTAAAAATAAAATATAAATCCAAAACAAGTAGCTAGTCCTTTTAAGAGACTGATTTGCTTCTGCTACAAATGCTTTGTAGAAAACCACTAACAAATGCTTTTAAAAAAATCATTTGATGATTTCCAGCTAGTGATTTGAAAGTTTCAGAGGATTTTTAGGTCACATTTTTTTCCTTCACTTGTGTTCAGACATGTATTAAAATAGTTCATGTGCTGATCTCATTAGTTCTTTTGTCTTCTGTTTTATAGCCACGGTACATGTGTTTGAAATATGGTTTCTTGCTGCAGCTGGATACCTGCAAACCATTGTGTTAAAGACAGCTCTCTTCCTTCGTTTTCACTTTTATACGCTTTTGCTGCAATTTTGTTATTGACATTTTTTTTACCAATGATGTCTTTTATTATTTTCCATGTTTAATTTTGATTAATCCAATGTAGAAGTGCACTTATCATCAAACGCTGCATTTTACTTGGAACAGCTTTAAAAAAAAAATCCCCCTAATAAATGTAAAACTTCCAGGTAATCAATGATCACTTCTGCTATTCATATTCTCTCATGCACTACATGTGTTGTAACAGCCGATTCATGCAGATTAAACTTTGTGCTCTTATGAAACTTCAGCAGCAATAGCTATGCTCTTCAGAGATACATAAATTCTGTATTGCTGCCATCATCTTGCAATAGGTTAACTTACGTCATTTTTCTCTTCATTGTTTCCACCATTACAAAGCATTTAATTACACTTTGAAAGTTAAAAGCTTTTTTGATTAATTAAAAAAAAAAAGTTTCTCATATATATTTTTTTTTTCCAACACAAACTATGATTCTATATCCTTGGACCTCTGTTGTATTCCTTATCAGTTATTTCTTCCAGGCTGAAAAGTCCTAATATGGGTAGTTCTCATCCTAAAGAAGGCACACCATACTTCTGATTCTTTTACTGTCCTCTGCAGTTTGTCTAGTTCTATATAATTTATGGGATGGAGGAATGGGGAAGCCAGAACTGTATGTGGTATTCAAGATGCAGGCATGTTACTGGTATCTACAGTGTGTGATGATGTGTTCTGTTCTTTACTCTTTTCCTAATAATCAGTTACGTTTTGTTTGTGGGTGGGGAGTGTTGAGTTCTTTTGGCTTTGTTTGGGTATTTCTTTTTCCAATATTGGTGACTGGGCTTATATTTTCAGAGATAGTGTGACATGCAAGGTCTTGCTCCTGAATGGTAGTAGCTAGCTCAACCCCATCACCATACAGGTGATACTCCTGCATACGTTTTTACATCTATTCACAGGAAATTTAATCTGTTATTTTATCAACTACTGAGGAGCCACCACTAACAAATATTATGGTGTAAATTGAAATATTTTTAAGTGATATAGGTGGTTTTGTTTTGTTTTTATGGTCTGAAATATGTTGCAGTATGGACAAGTAGATTTTGTTCCATATTCTTAACTCTGGAGTTATGCTGGGTTACTCTCTTCTTTTGTTTGTCCCCACACTTCACACCTTGCTTTTATGTTTGTTTTTTGTTTGTTTGTTTTTTCTACATGTATTTCAATGTGGTTTATATGTATGGTATTTTATTGTGGTCTGTTATTTCTGTGATGCCTATTTTATGTTTATTAGGCAGGATTTTAGGTAACCTAGACATATTTTGCAAATAATTTATATAACCTTCTTCATAAATTTGTCAATCTTTAAACAAAAGTAAGCTCTTCCAACTGTTTTCTTCTCCTGCTTCCTTGTTGCTGACAAGCTGCTCCTTAAAATGTGGAATATAATTTAGTATTCCCCCAAGTATCTTTGTGTTTTATTTTTTTATCAGTTTGTTTCATATTTCATTAGCATCTATTTTTAATTAAAGCTGAACATCTTTGTTAGATCTAAGACACACACTTCCCATTTTATATACTTTTCTGACTTTCACTGCTTCATCACCAAATTTAAATATATTTCTGAAATTATGAAAGGTAATGAGTATATTCAAAAGCTAATACATAATAAGGGAAGACAGGAAGCCAGTGCTTGATTTGAGAGAAACTGCATGAATGTTAAGTATAAATTCTTGAAAAATAGCTTTAGAAGAACTTTTATCCAATAATTTGTGACTAACATAACAAGATTATGAACAATTGTCTATCTTGGAGCTGCCCTGAATTTTTTTTAAACTTTATGTTAGACCTCCTAGAATTAAGATTTTGTTTAGTGGGTTGGTTTGTTTACTTTCTTTTTGGTATAGGTTTTTGGGAGGAGAGTTGAAGGAGGACAGAGGGGAGTTGCTTTGCTTTTCTTCAAGAAGAACAGTTTTTCTCATAAGATATAATGTCTGTCTTCTCTGAAAGTTTTAACTCCCTAGAAATTACATTTGTATGTTTTGATCTAAAATCTGCAAGACACAGCAAAGTTTATTAGCAATGTTGTCAGTTCAAAAGTATAATGCAGCTTATGGAACTCAAGCTCTTTCCTCCTGATTTATTATACCTTTATACCAGAATTTAATTTAGAGCTTTTTCAGTGACACTTCAGCCAGTTTTTTTCTCTGGTGATTCTATTGGCTCTGCATCAGCTGCATCAGACCTATGAAACTATTTCCAGGTTATGTAAGCAAACATGACCTGCAAATTAAAAAATGCAAATCTGCTGTATACGAGGATGATGTTTCAGGCTAGCTTATTCTTGGAATAGCTGCTGCTAATTCTGTATGTAACCACATGCAATGCATTGTTTGTTTCTGTATGAAACCAAATCAGTGTTTGGAAGGTTTCTGTTTACATCTCAATTGACTTGTGTTCCAGGTACAGACGGATGTTGGTGTAGATACCAAGCATCAGACATTGCAAGGAGTAGCATTCCCCATTGCTAAAGAAGCTATTCAGGCTTTGGAGAAATTGAAAAACAAGAAACTCAATTATGTGCAACTGGCAAGTATAAAATAGTTTAGCTATAATAGTTTAACATTAAAAAGTGTGCCCTGATGACGTATACTGATAAATTACCATTCTGTATTAGATTAATTCAGGAATTTTTTTTTCTATCTTGTGATGTTTCCTGGTTTGCTTTCTGTTTATTAACTATATTTTACTTGCTTTTTTAACAGCAAATTGATATGAAAAATGAAACTATTATTTTGGCCAATACACTTCATACTGAACTTAAGGACTTGCCAAAAAGAATCCCGAAGGATGCAGCACGTTATCACTTTTTCCTATATAAGCATACCCATGAAGGAGACTATTTGGAATCTATAGGTATGAGAACTTCCCAGTATGAAATTTAATTGGGTTGTTTCAAGTACTTTAGTAATTTTGAGGCAGAGAGAAAGGTGTCTCATATAAGTAATCTACCAGCATGAGCATAATTTTCAGATTTATTTGTTTGTGAAACTGACTTCTGAAGAGTCCTTATGTTTAGAAAGTAGGGAGCTGTCCATTTTGATTATGAACACTTGTAAATCAGTCATCATGTGAAAATGTAAAGATGCTGGCTGGTCTCTCATCCCTTATTTGAAATCAAACACTTAGTGAAGCAAACAACATCTAGACTGATGTTAATTTTTTTCCCTTTGGAACTGCGTAGCTGATTTGCAATGCTTCTTTACTCTAAATGGTATTATGATACAGGTCTTGATGGAGTGTAGTTGTGGTCTGATTTGTGTGTTTTTTCTGCAGTTTTCATCTACTCTATGCCAGGCTATACCTGTAGCATACGAGAACGGATGCTCTACTCTAGTTGCAAAAGTCCACTGTTAGAAATTGTAGAAGGACAGCTGTGGATGCAGATAATTAGAAAGGTAAGTATATGAAGTGTACTAGTATTTTCTCCATCCCTCTGTTCCCTTCTTAGCCTCTTAACTCTGCCACCACCTTCTCTAAAAAGAATTGTGTAACCATTAAAAGTTTGCCCTGAACAAGGAAAACTTGCTGATAAAGCTCCAGATAGAAAGTTAAGTCATGGAAGATTTTCTCTGGTTCATAATTTCTACATTTTCATAGCATTTAAAAACATATCCTTGTGCATCAAGGGAGAATACTTGGAAGAACTATTTAGAACTAACGATTTCTTACTAAAAGACCTGTCATGTGTTAGACCACAACATGTCGCAGCTGTTGAACGCTATAATTCCTGTAAAGGCAAGGTTCCTTTGTGGAACATATGATCTCTGCTTAGATTCTTAACACTTGTGCTGTAAATTTAGAATAACTTTGAGGCTTGGTTTCTGAGGGGATTATGTCTGCCTTAAAAATAGCAGAGTTAATACTAACCATCTTTACTGAGGTGACATGAATTAAGTAGATTATTACTCTGTTTTAATATGTAATTATTTCTCAGCAATTTCCTCTCTATAAATAAATGCATCACGTGGCTCCTGAAATTCCCATGGACGTATTTCTGAAGCATGTACTTGTTACAGCAGTACTGTGGCTGGCAAGTCCATCAAGTGCTATGGTTGGCAGGCCATGAAGTGTTGAACACTCAGCAGAGCAGGGCCAAAGCATTCATGTCAATTATAAATGCCTACAATTCAAAAAGTGGGGTTTGGCTTGATAAGTGTTTTCTTCTCATTCAGGTTCATATGCTTACATTTTAAAAAAAAGAAATAAACCCCCATTGTTCATTAAACTTACTTTAGCTTTTCCCTGGCTTGGCTACCTGCTGAGTTGCAGTAACCAGCTAATCATCTAAGCTGTTTGTACCCCTCTCCTTCTGTCTGAAGAGACAATATGTATGCACATTGCTTTTACAATTACTGTTTAAAGCACATTTTAGTGAAAAAAAAAATATTCTTCAAATGTGTAGATTATGTTGGGACAATAAAAAGTTTCTATTTCAAAGAGGAGTATAAAAAAAGGAAGTTATAGTTCTGAAAGATCCACATGTTACCTTCTTATTTTTTATTGATATACAAGTGAATAAGCACTTGTTTCCACATGTCATTTGTACTCCTTGTCAGTATTAATGTGTACGAGGTGCTAAAGCTTGGGACAGAGGAAGTTTCTTGGCATAGATCCTGTATAGATGTGCTTATATTTCAGGAAAAATAATTAACTCAAATCACACTTCATACTGGCAGAGAGCAGAGTCTCAGGAAAACTGAGACTAAGGGAAAATTATCCAAGATTGTTCAGGGCAGGAGAAATTTCATACTAGACTCTGAACATTATTGCACATACCATTTTAATACAGTACTTACAGCTTTAGGAACACACTGAAATGTCTTTAATTTGATAAATATTGGTGGGGTTTTTTTTCCACAGATTGAAATAGATAATGGTGATGAGTTAACTGCTGACTTTCTTTATGAAGAGGTTCATCCAAAACAACATGCTCATAAACAGAGTTTTGCTAAACCAAAAGGTCCTGCGGGGAAGAGGGGAATACGAAGACTGATTAGAGGTCCAGCAGAGACTGAAACACCTAGTGATTAGAAACTTGATTGCATTTGTTACAAAGTATTACAGTAAGAAATTAAATTCTGGCTTTTGTAATGAACTGAAATCATTCCGTTTGTAGATGCTAGGGGAAAAAAAAAAAAAAAGATCTTTTTACTCTTCTGTCTTCTGACCTCAACACTTTTATATTGTTATATGATGATATTTGTTGACCATGTTGTATGTGACATGGAAGAGCTAATTCTATTAAAGCCAGAAGAGGAAAACTAAGCTAGTACCCCTTTATTTTAAATTAGAATCCATTATTTAATAGCTGTACATGTGATCATAAATATAGACATAACACTATTATGCCCTGTATTCTGTGGGTGAGTTGCAGCTGCATACCCAGATAACAACCCTGTATTGAGTAGCATATTAAAAAGCAGAAGACTTTGTCAGAAGAGCTGAAGGACTACATAGCATTGTTCCAGATAAGTCTTTATTTTCCCTTATAGCTTTTAGGGACAATAGTAAAATGGAAGTTTTTCTTCTGTTTTTGACATGATGCATTGTTGGGTTTTGTTGTTGTTTTGGTTGAGTTTGTTTTATTTTTTCATATAATAGAAAAGATAAATCAGTGATCCATCCATTTATGTAAGTGTTCAGGAATAGCTGGATATTATCCCACACAAAAGTGTGGTCATTTCAAATTTTTAATTAATTTTGTGGAATTGTCTTTTAAGGAAATCTGACCTAAAACCACCGCAGGTGTCCAAACTTCTATGCCACTTACAAGCCTTACATATTAAGACTGAACGACCAAGTAAAAGGTGACTAAAAGTGCATGAATTACTATATTATGGAGCTGCTTTCAAAGCAACATGCTTAAAATTTCTAATAAATAATTGGTTGCCTGTGCACTTGGATCTAAAAGTCTGTATGTTCAGTAAAAATTTAAATAGGCTTGCTTAATAATGGAGAGTTATTCCTAAAGTGTTTGTAGTATCAAATGCAATTCTAACTTTCAAAGAATTTTGAAAGTTACTTTTAGGAAAAGTTAGAACTTTAATAGTAACTGAAATCCGTAACAAAATCCACTTAGTTCTTGAATGACTGCTGGCAGCACCTGGTTAGGATTTTGTCCTCTTTTTGTCTTGTTTTGTTTTTTGTTTATTTCCCCAAAATATTACAATCAGTCAGAATAGTATAAACCTGATTAAACTATGACTAACATGCTTAGTAGGAAGAAAAAAATAAGTGGATTAAAGAAGAATCAGGTGTGGAAATCAAGTATTGGATGACCTTAAATATTTTAAATTCTGTAATGAGGTAAATACTAGTGGATAGATTATATTCCCCATTGGGGACTAGCTTTTTAGTGTCTTCTATGTGAGCTTTGTGGGTTCTGAAACTTTTTTTTTTCTTTTTTTTTTCTTTTTTTTTAAACTTACATGGGAGTTGCAAGTCTTGGTTCACTGCATATTATCATAGGTGGCAGGTGTATGCAACATAGAGCTGAATCATGTGTTCACCTGGTGGAAGATAGATTTTTAGCCTAGTATTGTAGAGAAATAATGCTTTGATGACATATTTCCTGATATGTATATTATTTTATTCGGAGATACTAGCTTGTTATTGATGTCTGAGATTGCACTATATAATGTGAAGATTGCAATAGTTCTTGGTTTCACTGTGGTTTTTTTATATGCAGTAGAAAATTGACATCTCATCTTTTTTCACTTAATCTTACACACTTCATCAAGCCCATTCAATAGCTCTTGATCCTTTCTTAATCTCCTGCTTGCCTTTTAGCTACTGTGTCCTTGTTCTGCCTCTTGCCTTCTCCCTTTAGGGCAGGGAGCTGGTCTTTGAAGTGCTTCCTCTCTGTATTACCTGTCAGTCAAGCAGCACTGTTTTAAACATGGTTGATGTGTGTGCAGCTCATTGTACACTGTAGTTAAATGTATTTTTAGTTGAACTTGAGTCTTTTCAGCACACCTAGTTCACTCTGGTTTTTCACTCAAGGAAACTTTTGAGTGTGGCAGTTAAAAATTACTCCTAGTTTGTTTTGGTTTTTTTGTTTGAAATTAGTATTCCTGCCCATCCGTCAGCCATACCATACCATGAGCGCATACACGTTTTTACATTTACTTGAGCCAGTGAAGACGTTCAGCTTTTTAGTACCAAACATTTTACATAATGAACAGTTTGCCCAGATATGGTTACGTGCATGTTGTATTTGTTGTGGTTTGTTTTTTTTTTTTTCCTAATCTTGCCTGAGGTAGATAAGGATAGGAGGGTAGAAAGCTTAATCTAGAGGATGGTGTGAGCTGGTTAAGCGATTATGCAAAGGCATTTATAATGAGCTGCTTTAGAGTTCGGCCCAGAACAGACATTGTAAGCTATGCTACTTGAAAATACTCAGTGTGGGTTCACAAACCCCTGACCAGCCAGCACAGAATCACATCCTGAGCATATGTCCCCCCCCTCCTTCCCCCTGAGAGTTGTATTAAGTCTTGCACTGCCAACTGCCTCTTCAAGCCTCCTGTAGCTAATTTCCTGACAAAGCAATAAGAAGCATCTGATTTTTGGTAAGATCTGTCACGTTTACATCCACGTAGTTGCCTCACATAACACTACTACTGTTAATTAATGTTCAGAGCCAGCACAAAATCAGGGCATTAAAGAAAGTTATTCCTTTAATTGGCTTTGGTCATTTAATAATTTAAAGTGTCCACTCAAATTGTTGTTGGCCTTCATAAAGCCCAAAAGCAATGCAGCTGCTTGCAGTTTAACTCACAAGCTATTAAATAGTTAATTAACATACCAGGTAATTATTTTTGAAATGTTAATATTGCAAGGTAGGGAAAAACTGATCTTTTAAAGCACTCCCATCAGAGGCTGTAAAAATAATGAAGGTAATAATTGCTCTATTACTTGGATAAACACATTGGTAAAGAAAACTTTTGATTTACTGTGTCTATGTATTCAATGAAAACCACCTTCAGAGACTATAATTAACTAAGTTTATTGTATCTATTTTGTAATTTACTTTATAAATAAAGATTGATGCTTTAGTTTGGTGTTGTCTGAATAATTTAATAATCTCTTTAACAAAGATCTATATTCTTACATCATGATACGTAAGAAGCAGTTCCTGGGGCACGAGAAAGCAGTCTAGAAGTGATTGCAGGATGTAAGAAGGGAGGTGGGTGTAAAGAATTACTGGCTTTTGCTGTTGGAGAAAAATCAGTTGTGTCAGAAGTAGCTACTTTCCTGTTGCCTTATAGAGCAGCACAAAGGCCTCCATAGAAGGACCCAACTGTGTTAATCTCTTGAGGATTTTATGCTTTTAATAAGAAACCCCCTCAAAAAACTACTTTTATCATTTTAAAAAGCTGAAGGAGTTGATTAGTAATTTAACAGTTCTATCAGTTGTTACTGGTACTACATGAGATAGTAGAATTAAAATACTCAAATAATATTGTTCCATTAAAGTTTTCCTTGTCTAAACTGAAAGGGGTTTGCTTGCAGACTTCCTACTGCCCTCAACATTCAAGCTGAAAAGAACATTTAGTGTTTTGGCTTTTCTTTTCACTGGTCTGCCAACACATACCCATAGAGAAATTGGTGATACAGCAATTTTGCAGTCAAAAGAAGGAAATTTGAAAACATTTAGGAACTAGGATTTAAGAGAATAATTCTAATTCAAAATGCTATACAGGAACAAAGCTGTTCCTGTAAGAGGAACAGGAACAACTTTGCGAGGAGGAAACAGGCTACGCCTCTATGTGACCATCAATATCAGAAGCAGATTACCTGCCTTTTGGAGTGGGTGTTAAATACAACTCTCAGCTGGCCAGCTCACATCTAAGGATGAGGCAATTCTCATTTCAGTAATATCAAGTACTATAACTGGTAAAAGGTGTGTTGGCTCAGAAGGCAACTGGACAAACTGATCAAGAAAATTTGATAGAGGTTTAATAACTAATGAAGACCTCCTATCCTTTTCAAAGTCAGTGAGCTGCAAACTGTACAATGAGGTTATATTTCAGTGCAGTATCTCTGCTTACCTGTGCTGTTGTTACATTTTTTCATCAGCAGCCACTAACAGCACATCCTAGCTCCAGGGCTCTACAGACACCTCTGGTCTGTTGCCTCCTGCTGTAGCCAGGGGAGACCTGTTAGCCTTCCCAAGTTGTTTCCTTAACAGCAGTTTTCTTTGGCTCATTAGTATTTGTTTTTATCTTGTTGCTTTTTTTCTAGTCTTAGTTAGAACTGCAGTAAATCTCTCTTGCTATTTTTTTGTTCATACTTTCTTCTGGGGTGGACTAAATTGCTTTATGTTACACAGCCTTAGCTCCTTAACAAGTGAAAGATCGGCTATTTCAGAGGATACTGATCCTAGATCCTCAAATGCCCTCCACAGCACTTTGCCTGCCAAGACAGGTTGTAGGCCTGATATTAGACCAGTCTCTATCCCAAGAACATCTCTTGTCAGGCACCAGGAACTGTACCAGTTTTTTTCCTCACCTCCAGTTCTATGGAACTAGATCATCCCTTTGCACACAAAGAACTTGAATGACTCAAGTTACTAGTTCATGTCCTGAGAATATTTTACTATAGTAATTAATACAAAGAAATACGAGTCCTAGGACAGTTTAATGGTTTGGGGGTTTTCCAGAGAATAAAACAAATCAGCTACTTTCATTCCCTGTTAGTTGCTATAGGTTCTGACTTTATTGTGTGAAGACCTAAAAAGAAAAAAAAAATTAGGGGGGGAATCCTCCTTTAATACACTTTGTGTATTGTATTTGGCTTTAAAAAAAAAAAAAAAAAAAGCATCCACATAACTTACCTGGCTTTACCTAATTACTTAACACCATACATTTTCATTCCTCACTAGAATAAAATTAGATGGTTTTTTTTTTTCTTGTTGTATGAAATGGTAGTCAACATGCTTCATTTTCAGTGAGGGAAATCTGCCAAGACTTAGGTACTGAAAGCAGCACTGCCACTACTGGTCTAGTAAGGCAGAGGAACTGGAACACAGGATTGCAGCCAAGATGTTCCTGGTACTTAGAATATCATGGCTGGTGCATAAACAACATTGTTCTACCACAGCAGAGGTGAACAGCACTGACTAGGGAGTCCCTACAGCAAAACATGGGTTCACAACAACATTGTGGATGCATTTTAGCTGCAGGGAACAGTAAAAAGCAGACACGATCCAATATGAAACCTGCACACAACAGCTGGTGATGCTTAAACTGAAGACTGACTTTAGTAGACGTTACTCTGAGTTAGCTTTATAGCAGCTTTTTCCCCCACAAGCCCTGCTTCAGAACTGTACAGCTTGATTCCCTGCAATCACCATCAGAAATGCAAGCAATGTTAAAAAACTGCTTCCGAGGCATGAGGTTTTTAATAGTACAAATAATAATCTGCAATGATAATGCAGAGTTTTTATTTAACAGCTTTTTTATACTTTATGCTCAGTGAAACCAGAAGTTGTTCAGGTGGATGCCTTTTTCGAAAATAAACTATTAGTTTGAAAAGGCAATACAGACTAACTTAAATAGCCAGAGATCTAATGCTATAAATACAAGTGTTAGAAAACATGTTTTCTACAAAGATATATATCCTTGAATGCAGTCAGATCATTTCTGTTTCATTTTCCTTTGATAATCACAGACTTTCAAATACAGCTATAAGTCAGACTATTTTCCTACCCTCAAGATGTCAAGGAAAAGTTCATGAGTTGCAAAAATGGTTTATGTGAAAATAAACATACATTACTTTTCATTTACACTGGTAGTATTTTTATACCTACTGAGTCCAAAGTATCTGGAATCTTACTAGTAACTTTAATTTCATTTTAATTAATTTCTTCTTTTTTTTGTCCACTTTGACCTGTCAATGTTTCTATGTTAGAAAGCTTTATATGGTGCTTTTTAAAAAGTATATATTATATTTACTTAATATTCATACTCATAAAAATCCCTTACACATTTGACTAAGCAAATTGCAGAACTGGTCTTAACAGAATATTCTTGCCCCCTTTACCAAAACATTTGTATTTATGATCTGTATTTATAATCTTTTGAAATAAAAAACATGCAAGGTAGCCAAGAGTTCTATGAACAAAGATTAAATGGGTTGTCATCATACAGTGTTTGCAGGAAGAAGCCCACCTGTATATCTGCATTTGCACTGCAAAGTATTAATTTATTCGGGAATCCTTGAAATTAAAAACAAACTTGGAATATGTCTTACAGCATTTATTTGAGTCAAGACGATTTACTGAATAAAGGTAACACTCCCAAACTCATCTGATGGTCCATTCTCACTGATCTGAACTCTCAAAATGCTACATAGGTTTTGGGGTTTGTATTTTCTTTCAATGCATATTGCTATTGTTTTTGTCCCTAAAAGATGTGCAATTTATATCTATGTAATGTTTTTGTCTTCAATAGAAAAACATCTAGTACATCTGATCAAGAAAGCAATTTGCAGAAAAATCATTCTACCCAGTTATGTCATGTGCCTTTGCAGCAGGCTTGATACTTAGAAATCAAAATAACCAAATAGACTCTAATATGGAAATGCATTAAAACATCCATGGAGAAAATGCACCAGCACTGCAATTTGTTAATTAAAAAAAAAAAAATAAAAAATTCCTCATGTTGAAGCCCCAGTGGCTACAGATACGTAAAAGGCTGCTCAGTTAACAAAAATAGCACAATGTTGACAGGCCAGGAGCACACTTTACACGCACAACAGAAAGTTATGGAAAACAGAAAAGCAGATAAAGTGTCACTAAATACTAATAAAATATTTGCTACTAGTGTATACTCCATTACAAAAGCATTGGTGTATCAGAAGAAAAGGGTATCAAGTTTTTATCTCTTGTAGATGCTGTTGGACCTGCAAGAGAATAGAGAGAAATATGAATACTTGTAACTACACACACACAGGGGGAAACACTCAAACCTTTTTCTCTGAAAGTCTACATACCATCTTAATGTCTGGCCTTCTGTTTTTCTTCTCATTCAGACACTGTTCAGCAACTGAATACATTTTATGAACTGAAGGTGCATCCCAGTCACTCATCTTTTTGTCAACATAATCCTCAACAGTTGCTTCCTCATCCTCAATTTCATCTTTGATACTTAACTAGAAGACATTTGGAACCAATGAGCAGATTTTGATAGCATCTGAACATTGTGTATTCCACACTGACTTAGAAAACTTGCTTTTAAGTGTTCATTTCTCTTCTCAACTTTTCTAGACAAAAAATGACAATGGCCCAGCAGCACAATCATTTATCAATATCTGCAGAAACAGCCTGTGAGACTAAATAACCTACACATTTTAATTGTACATGATTTCTGTATCAGTTAACACAAAATTGTAAAGCAATTTTCTTTAAGCTGCATCACACAGCTATAACTTTCTCCCAGTTCAAGGCTCAAGTTTCCCAGTATCGTATCTTTTTTTAAGAGAAGCAGCATGATAACAAGTATCAGTGGTTACTTAACCCACAAATACGCAAACTTGTGTAAATAATTTGGGGTTTTTTTGGTCAACTTTATAAACCTCTTTCTATAAACTAATGGTTTCTGCCAATAGCCTCAGTGCCTGCTCTATATATTCAAAAGGAAACTTCTAGTCTGAAATATTTTTTTTTTTTAATCTGACTGGTTTAGTCCAAAGCTCTTCAGCTCCAACACACTTAATGTGTGTTATCTATAGTCACAAATAGTGCTTCAGGAATACCTTGGACAAGTGAGTATGGTAAATGAAGAAAGTCAGTCACTGACTCTATGAGTCAGTCTGAAATTGCTGAATAACATTCACTGACGCAAAATTTTCAAAGCTAAGGGTGCCACATTATCTTGCATTGAGCATTTTCTTCACTCACAAAAGTCTATTACAAAGTTAAACTGTACCAGTCAAACCATACCTTATATTCCTTTTTAGATCCTATCACTGCCCCCCTCCACAAAAAAAACAAAACACAAAAACCAAACCCCAACATTCAATTTGAAAGGAACAGAGTAAACACCTTGAAGAAGTATTTCTAGAATTCAATAGGATAAAGTAGTATGCCACTCCAAAGAAAAAGGTTAGAGAAAAAAAAAAAAAAATTAATTGTACACAGGTATTCCTAAAGCTATGAAGTAAGTGATCTGCTATCAAACAGTATGGAACAAAAACAATCCAAATTTCTGTGAAAGCAAAAAGAACAAACCAGTAACCGTGGATCCCGGCTCTCATCTACTGGAGGAAGACCTGTTATTATTTCTAGTAAGACCTAGAGAAAAAAAAAAAAAAATCAGAAGAGAAAATGCAGCACAGAATAATCCTTAGCACATATAACAGTTGGAAAAAAAAAAAAAAAAGTAAAAGCATGACCCTCAGTCTTTCAAATAAATGCTCACAGGCTCTGTTCTTGTCCAAAGATAGATCCCTATACAATAGGTTATTATTGTTGTTCTCACCTTTATTTTCATTAAATGTTATTAGCAGCATGGCCTAAGAATTTCAATGCAAGTTTTTCTCACCCTACATTGCATTGTGTTGCTTCAAAGCAAGATGGAAGGAGTTCAAAAGTATTCAGAATCAGTGTCTGGACTACATGGAAGTGGTCAATAACAATTAGGGTCATGGATCTGTTCAGGATGGATGAATTATTCTCCCAAATATTAAGCTCATGTGTTTTTTTGTACTCAGCTTTCAGGTAAATCTCACAAAGTGGTGGTTAAAATTTGTAAACTTACTTAATATTAGAAAACAATGTCTTAAGAGCACATCTATTGGGAAAAGGAGAAAAGACAGATCAAAGTGGTTCACTTCATTTCAGGTACTCTTTTTTTCCTGTGTTTTTAACATTTACAAAAAAAAAAAAAAAAAAAAAAAAAAAATATCATATACTGCTTTCTACATTCTACTTACTACTCCAAAACTGAAGATATCAGATTTAGGTGTTAGCTCTCCTCTCAGAGCTTCAGGTGCCATATAGGCTGCTGTTCCAACAATCCTTTCAGTCATGATTGTTTGTGTGAATGTTACAGATGCTCTTGCAAGTCCAAAATCAGAAATTTTGGGCATATATGTATCAGTTAATAAGATATTTGCACTGGGAGAGAGGAAAAAAAAAAAAAAAAAAAAAAAAGATTAGGAGAGAATTTTCCAAACCAGTACAGTAATTAGGTTTTATAACAGACTAGTATTTCTTTAATAACACAGTGCAAACTGTTAGTTTGACCACTTCTGGAATTCCAAGATATTGATTCAAAATTCATATAACAAAAAACAAACAACAACAACAACAACAAAATTAATTTTGTTGGAAGTTACTCAATTTCAAAATTAATTACTCTAAATAAATCAGGAACTGGCTGCCAGGATCCATCCATGTTTTTTCTTGTGCAGGCATGCATTAAAAAAATAAACAAACCCTCCCCTAAACATGGAAAGAATAATAAAACAACCAACCACCCCAAAAAACAACAACCCCCAGCCAAATCCTACAAGTACTAAAAATGTATTTTAAGAGACCAATTGTGTTACACTCATGTTTTGGATCTGCATACTCTTTCTATAAGAAGGATAATAGAGAATACTTGGCTCTGAATCACAGTACAATTCTTAACTGTCTAAATCTCTAATCATAACTAACAAAAGCAGGTTTTTATACCTATTATCTAATACTATGTCAACCATTACAAATTCACGTGTCAAATGAATACTAATACTCTTATTCTTCTCTTGGAAGAGAAACAGAAAACTTATTGATGCTGGAATAATATGCTGTGTTTCCACGTGCTCTCCAGCTTTTACTTCTCTGAAGAATGAGGCTCATCTAAAAGACCTTAATGTTTTCATGAAAACATTAGATTCAGTAGGATGAATTTCAGAATAAATCTTCTACTGTTTTTTAAAGTTGAAACACCATTTTAAAATCACATGATTTAACATTTCTGTAATCCCCATTTCCTGACCCCCTTAATGGAACCACAAGAAAACCATAGCCAGATACAACATGTAGCACTTATTAGGAACTTCTGATTTCACCTTCTTGTTTACCAAACCTTCTCAACAAAATTAACACAGCTGTAAGTTACAACATCACTTGGTAAACTGCTGCAAATAGTATTAAAGAGCAGGGCAAAAGGCCCAAACACTAGTCAGGGTACTGTCCGCCAACTGGTTTCATACTTAAAGCTCAACTTCTAAAGGAAGGAAGGATAGGATCACAACTTCATAAATCCATACTTCTTACTAACTTCAGTCAAGGCCAAAGAGTGGTGACTTTTTGATACACCACAAAGAGCACAACAGAAGCAAGTTTTACTTCAAGAGATAAAATAATTAATTCTGGACAACTCTTAACACCTATTCAGTCATGGCCCCTCTAGCCTACAGAGAAGTTTTTCTAATGTTTTTCTAGTGCCTGTGTGGTTATTGCTTCCGCACATCATAGCAAAATTAAGACAGAAGTAAATCTTCAATGTCTTTTCATCCTAGTTTTACCTGAGAGTGGCAGGCAGCACTATTATAAAACTCCAACCAAATTTGTTGAACTATTCACACTCAAAAGTGCAAGAGGGTGCAAAATAGAATCCAAATAAAAGAAAAAAAAAAACAAAGCAAAACCATTCCTGTAATATGGTCAACTCACAGCAGTTAGAAGGGTAGAGTAGCTTAAGGTAAAATATGTGTCCCTTCCAGTCATTACACTTGTCCAAAAGCTTAAGCAGGGAAGAAAGAAGAAACACAAGTTGTCAAAGCAGCAAGCACATTCCATGAAGCAGCTGAAGCAAGAATTTACTCCTCACAAGCTGGAAGGTCACCAAAACAAAGTGGCCTACATTTAACAGAGTTGCCAGAAGCCAAAAAGCTATTGAAACATTCATCCATGACAGTCAATAGTCAGTTGGTCCTTCATAACCCACAGAAGAATTAAGGCCTCTGGGGCTTTTCTTCAAATATCTGGACTGCTTTTGTATTTAAAAAAATCCCCAAACACAATACAACAAATAAAAAGGAAGGGGAAAAATAAAAAACATACACACAAACCAAACATAAAAAACCCCACCCAAACCTACAACAAACTCATCCACCTTTTCTGAGCAGATATCTGTAGAAAAAAAATCTGGTGTAACAAACAAGTGAATACAGATTATCCTTGAAGAAACATGAACTTCCTTATGGAAGGCTCATAACAAATAGCAGTAAATGAAAGGAGATACTCTGAAGAAATGTTATGAGGAAAAAAAAAGTTGGGTTTTCATCTGAAAAATTCCCGATTTAGAAAGTCATTATATTCTCTAATAGTAGCTTTTTCATTAGCAGCAGTAGTGAAAGAACAGAACTTCTGGGTGTCCTTGCAGCACTCAAGTAACTGCTTGACAGTAACAGATTACAATAGCTTCATAATTATCTTTAGGAGTCTGTACTGGTCACGTCCTTGTGGCACAGACAAGATTATGGTGATGGACATCACTTGCAGAAAAGATTCTGCCCTTGACTGAAGCAATGCTTCTTGCAGTTTGTTCTCTCTAAAATAAGTACAACTGGAAAGAAGAAAGAGTAAAAACAAAGGAAAAAAAAAAAAGGATAAATGCAGCCAGTAATAGTCAGTAGCTTTTACCTTTTAATATCTCTGTGAATATTATTATTTTCATGCAAGAAGTTGATGCCATTTGCTGTACCTTGAACAATTTTACATCTTGCATTCCAAGGGATTGGTGGAGTGTCGTCCTTGAATAAGAAGGGAGAAAGGCAAGTAGAAAAGTGGAAATCTAATACATATTTTCTTATATAAAGCAAATTAAAATATATAAAAACCCCACAATCCAAAACCAACTTCTTGATGCTTTGTGGTTTTCAACTAAATTATTACAAAGACCATATATATATATTTGTATACCAGACATGGCTGAGCACCATCACCAGCATGATGGTGCTTACTTTACTTTAGAAATGCATGCATTTGCCACATTCCATTCTTTCCTCTGCATTCACTCATGGCAAAAAGCCTTCTTGACAATATTCCACTGTGACCCTAGAAGGCCAGCTGAACTGGAAAGAACTGTCTGTCCCTGCTGCATGTTCCACTTTGTGCCAGTGCCGATATTGGAGCCTTTTATTTCAAAGCAAGTAGTTCAATGCAATCAACAGTTTTTACTAACCCTGAGAAGTCAATCTTCCCATGGTTTTGGCTTTACCACTCCTCAAGAGTAACTTGTTATTAACTAGACATGAGGACACTGACAGTTTAAAAACACTTCTTAATCTTGTCAGTGGCCAAGAGGACTAGAGCATCTCACTGTTCTACCACCTCCCTTGCCTGTTCCTCAAAGCCCAGACAAGAAGAGGACTTAATCAAGTCTATGTCTCACACAGATTCAGTGAGGTCTCAGAATGAAGTTATGAACAAAAATACACATTGAATATACACAGTTCATGCTTTATTTACTTAATCAGAAGACATTCTAATTAAAAGATTTTAGATTAATTATGATTTATATAATAAGTTGGGCTCTTCCTTGTAAAGGCCTCAGTTATTTCTACTTTAGCTTTCAATTACCACCAATCTTAAAAGATCATTTGATAATAATGGCCAAAGTTACATGGATGAACATTTCCATATATATCCTGTCAAGCACCATTAATTTTGACAGATAAACTTGCAATGTCTCTCCTGCACTGATCCAGTTTAAAAAATAAATAAAAAATTGCTAATGTAGAAGTGGGTGCAAGCAAATCAACCAAAACAACCCAAGACAACATAGCTACCAAGCATATCCAGTCCTTTCCCCAACCACTGCTACTCAATCTCATCCTAACACCATTTCTTTCCTGCTGAGGCGTATTTTTGCAACCTTGCAGAGGAAACATTGCAAATTTAAAGTTGTTTTTCACCAACTATTTTTTTTCAGGCTGATCAGTTCCCTAACCCAGCTCTTTCTCCAGCTACTAAATGCCTGTTTATACTTATGACATTTTTTCAGGCCTGGGTGTATGGGACACTAAAGTAGCATTAGTTTTAAAAGTTCATCAGATTACAACTTCAGAAGCTGCATTTGCTTAGAATAAAGCAGACTTTTTAGTTCCTTTAACCAAATGACATGGACACTCAGGTTAAAAGTCTAGCTTACTCTTGGTATCATTTTAATATGCAGCTATTTGTTCTTCATACAGAGTTGCCACACCAAAAACAATGCAACTTATTATTTATTAAAGGCCAAGGCTAAAAGATGCATAATTTGATTACATCAGAAGCAAGCACTGCATTTACAGAAAAATACTATTTAAAAAAAAAAAAAATGTATTTCCCATTATATTTAGGCACTTCAGAAAGAGATATTCAGACAATGAACATTGTGTTATAACCACTATCACAAGGGCAATGAATAAAGGGCAATTTCACAGTGCATAATCTCAAGAACTAGCAGAGAACATGCCAGTGTCAGTGCCATGTTGCAATACTGAAGCATCATCTGCTCCACTCCACAAAGGCACAGCAAGGCCAAGCTCCAGCACCACTTCAGGTACTGGTACATGGCACTGTATTGCCAGCCTGCTGTGACTTCAATGTGTCAAAAACATTGATATAAGAATTTATTGGAAGAATACTTGTTATCATATTTGTCCCTTAAAACACAGAACTAAGTAATAAAATATCATTTAGCCATTACATTTCAGGACTGTTTGAAAGATATTTCACAGGTATCTGTATTTCAGCAAAGTAAGACAATTGGAAGCTAGAAAAAATGTTACCTACCAGACAAGCAAGTCTGTCAAGCAATGAACCATTGGGCATGTATTCGTATACCAGACATGGCTGAGCACCATCACTTGAGAAACCAAGTAATTCCACTAGATTTTCATGCTGACACCTATAGAAAAAAAAAAAAAAATTAAAAACCCACCAAAAAATCTATTCATACATCCTCTGAAATACTCCCAACACTGGACAAAAATAAAAGGCAGAGAGCACTCCATCCCCAATTACTTGTTCCAGCCCTAGTGCACATGGACAGGCTTCTGCAGTGATGCTTTAAAATGAACAAAATAGGAGTCCTGTTGTATATGAAACATTCTTACACAATGTGAAAATAGTTGTTACGCTAGAAAAACAAAAATAAGGGGTCACAGGAGCTAATGTGTTATCTGCCAACTTGGATTGCCATAAGATTATAGTGACATTGTATAAAACTGTACTCACTTTGCCATCATTTTTATTTCCTGATCAAACTGCTGTTTCAAGTCCTGAACACTAATATCAACCATCTATAAAAGAAAACATTTAACATTAATATCACTGGCCATATTAAAACGAATGGTTGTTCAATAACACAACAACAAAATAAAAATCAGAATTGCAGGCTTTCCTTTAGATTAGTTGCAGGTAACAACTACTTACCTTTTTTTTTTTTAACTTAACTCAAAAATAAAGCATCAGAAAATTATTTTTAAATTCCTTGAAATGCAATATTATTGGACAAATATATCCTTTTTCAGCACAGGCACCAATTTCCCCATTTTATTTCACTGAAGTTACCCACTAATAGCACTTAATTATTACAAAATTAATTACTCACACAAATGATTGGTTATGAAGCAAATATCTGTTTAGCTTGTGAGTCACTCATCTGATTGTGAAAGGCCAACCTCACTAGTACCTCTTCCCTTCTGCCACTTCTTTTGTGCAGGGAAGGGAGGGCAACTCTCCTCTAGAGTGCAGGATAAGATTCTCATCCCCATTAATGTCAACATGAGGGGTGACACTTTTAGAACTGAATCATTAGACCCCTTCCACAGAAACAAGTCTATACTATAAAGTACACAGCCATGAAAAAGAAAAATGCCCAGAAGAACTCACAGCAACGAGCTTCTTGACAGCCACATTTCTGCCATTGATGTAGCCTTTGAACACAATGCCAAAGCCACCTTCTCCCAGTTTGTTACCTCCAGCTGACTCTGGCCGCATATCAAAATTATTTGTAATGCTTTCCAAGTCATGAAACCAAAAACTCTGGAAATCTGAAAAACATATTTGTTATTTAGCACAGAGCTACATTTTCACTTAAAGAACAAGTGTATTGAATAGATCTTCTGCTTCAGTTCTACTAAACCAAAAACTTGCTACCACAGAAATTCTGATACAGTGGAGCCCTATTTCCAGCTTTGTGATGAAGCTACCAGAAAAAAAAACAACAACAAAAAAAAAGCCCTGAAGACAGATAAAAGATGTATAATTATCTATGCATCATTTTTTTCACAACTAGCACTGTAGCAGCCTTCTGATTGTACTTTTTTGTTCATACACATAATACAGGTAATAGAAATTAAATGTGCAACACATCACAGAGAACACCACGCTACATCAGATTTAAGAATATATCTGGATCACTTCGTGTTTCTGGCAGCAACCCAAAAGTGCACATTTAGGAAGGAATAGACAAACCATCTATCTTCCTAGAATGCTTTCTTTAGTCATCTTTTCTCCAACATTCTTAATTTCTGACATGTAAAATCCATCTTAACATCACAAGATGCTAAGCAGTCCACAAAATTAGCATTGACAAGAGGCGATGAGGTTACATGCACCACAAAACAAAATGCAATTAACAGCCAGTTTTCCATCATAGTAGCTGCTTTATTGGCAAGGGGCATCTCATATTCAGACATTTGGTGGTACTGATCAACAAACAGCTGAACATGAGCCAGCAGTGTGCCCAGGTGACCAAAAAGGCCAACAGCATCCTGGCCTATGTCAGAAACAGTGTGGCCAGCAGGACCAGGGAGGTGACTGTCCCTCTGTACTTGGCAAGCTTTCAATCTGCTCCTCATTGTCCCCCAGGGAGAGCTCTATACATTCCAATTGCTCTCGCACATAGAGAGCAACTCCACCACCTCTCCTTGCCAGCCTATCCTTCCTAAAAAGGACATAGCCATCCATGACAGTGT